>JASGXE010003884.1:0-27155 GCA_030068105.1 Sinentomon sp. SZTP_YWyxl
TTTCCTTTTTCTGGCAGGAATCTCGGCCCTTTTTGCGTTCCCACAGCACAGGTCCCCAAATTGATCATTGGAACCATTCGCGGTACAAGTTAAGAATGGTTTTCGAAAAATGCTGTTTTTCGTTTTTCTCTCTTTTCGATCATTATTTAAACGTGAGCGATACACATGTTCTCTCCAATACCGATCACATCACACATAATAAATTGGATCTCTTGTATATCAGGACCCTAGAAAGGTGTGATATTACTGACTTTCCTGCCTCCTGGGTGGTGGCTGTTTCAAGTCTTCCTTCATTTAAGGGAGTCAGGCCGATCGGTCAGCCAGTCGCAAGAATTCTCATATTTTTTCTTCTGGACTGACGGGAAGACGTCAGCACGTAATTTGACTGGGAATCGATTCACCAAGAAAAGCGAAATGTAATTCTCTGTACTGTACTCGTACAATGAGTAGCACCGAAATGTTCTTTCCCAAAATGTCATTCGTCGAAATCAGCGTTCGCCCGAATAAACGGCACCGAAATGTTCCTTTTTTGAAAAGTAACTGCTGTGTCGCAGCTATCGCAGCAGAATGGTGCATGCGCAATCCTTCATCTCACCACTAAAAGATCAATCTAATTTTAGACATTATCTCACGGCGATCGTTCATCTCAGAAACTAATGAGACCCAATAACATGAAGAAGCAACATCATTTCCATAACCTGAAAGTTGGGTTAGGAGATACGAACAGTGGCTGAGCAAAGTGCAAAGCCCGAAAGTTGTTTGTCCTCAAAAATGTAATTCACCGAAATGACCTTATCCCTCAATTTATTCAATTTCTCAATGTTTCTCCATATACCTGCGGATATACTTATCATTGTGGCCCTGCTGATTTTGTGAGTCCATTTCTCATGGTTTTTTGTCTTTTTCCCTGGCTCAGTTCAGAGTACAAGTTCCTTCTCTCTTTGCGCAGTTTCAGTCCTCCATTGTTGCCATGCTGATCTTTGAGTCTTTTTTTATTTTGGCCATTTTCTAACTCCTGGACAAGAGTTCAAAATGTGTCGAACTGGGCCAGGAAAAAACCCAAAACTAGAGAAATGGACAGTATGAGATCAGCATAGCCACGACAGAGGACTGAAACTGCGTAATTCACATTTTAAACTAGGCTGCACTCTTGGCTGACGTCACGTTTAGAAATTAGAAAGGAGAGAGTATAGGTACTCACATTTTGATCTTGGCCAGGAATTGGGAAAAGGCCAAAATCAGATGAACCGGATGAACGGAACGAGGAAGAGAGCTGAAGTTTCGCACTCGAACGAGCAAAAATTATTAATCAAGCAGTCAGTACCATGGTTGGATTTCCGACTTTTATGGTTGGTGGGAGCTGGCTTGACACTCATCCTCCAAACCTTTGATGCTCAATTAGCCCTAAACATTTCAGGCCAGGGTTGGCTTCGGTATTAACGGGCCGGTTTCAACAACTGCTTCAACCAGTTTGAACAAGCTCGGACAAAACTGGTTTCATCTGACCAAAACCAGTTAAAACGAAAACAGAACTGGTTGAATGTGATTGCCTCGGTATGCATTTCAAATTATGAGATTTTGCGGCTCTTAAAAGGGCCGTTGGATAACAACGATTCACCACTTTATTTTCACGATTTTCAGCCTCATTCGGATTGGACTGCCTGCGGATGGATGCCTGTAAATTTGGCTGAACATCACACCGAGTGGTGTTTGCATTGGAAAGCAGTTCGATCAACTCCTTAGTTATAGGTGATGATATATGAAGAGGATATTATAGGCAAGGCAAAATGAGAAACAAAACGGAATCAAAATTGTATGATAGGGGTATTCCTGCGTCTTTCGCTGTGGACTATCGAATCTGTGAAAGGGTGGCGCAGATTCCGAGATGCAGAAAAAAGCCTGCGGAACGCAAAAATCTTTTAATAAGCAAAACGTACATTGTTCGAAAATTCATGGATGTGGAAAAATTAGTTTCCAAAATTTCTAAGACTTTTGCTCTGCTCAGAGGCTTCGAGAATCACAAACAAACTACAATTCCAGAGTAGTTTTCATAAAAAACGCAGGAAGGTCGGAGAAATTGAAGTTTTTGGTGGCCTCCGCAATTTTGTGGAAATATTCCTTTGATCAGATTGAAACCAAAACTAGATCCAACTCCATTCTCCAATTATTATATCCGTAATATTGTCATTTTTCGCAAAAAAATCGAGCAGCCGGACTTCCGACCAAAGACGCCATGATCTGCAAGAATGAAAAAAAAAAACAATAAAAAAGTGCCAAGAAATAACTTTCATATTTTCACATTTTAAAAGAGACACTGCAAACTGCTTTGACTTCAGAGGACTTCATTTACTTATTTTTGGACTTTTGTGGAAGCAAGACTGCCTATAGATGTTAGTCTTCCCTGGCAACTTCGTGTTCGATTCGATATCGTTGCTCATCCCTTGCCAACTAAGGCCACTGGATAGACCCTTTCTCTACCCCCTCTTCCGACGATTCCAGTATACCACCAGTCGGACACGCCCTCTGTTATGCATTACAAATCCCACAGTGATTTGAGGCCTTTAAAAGGGCCGTTGGGTAAAGTTAATTCGGATCACTTCTTACACCTTCTTTTTGGTTGTCTCCGGAATTAAGATTTCCTGGATATTTTTTCTTTCCTGCCAATAAAGTAATTTGTTCGGCATCAAAGTTGTCTGCAACTTGCCAACTTGGGACAGGGGAGGAATGAAGCCAATCTTTTACCCCCTTCTGAAGGAATGAAGCCAATCTTTTACCCCCTTCTGAAGGAATGAAGCCAATCTTTTACCCCCTTCTGATGATTCTTTACCGTGCACCATTACGCCCTCGGATCATATGACCCTCGATCATATACACCTTCAACTTTTGGTTGTGGAAAATTATTTTCCGAAACATCAAAATCAATTTTTAACGCGCTTCAATTTTTTGGCAGGAGAAATCAGAGAAAATTATTTTGAAACCAACAGCGTTTTGGTCAGTTGAAATCAGAATTTCTCGCCAAACCGGCTGTTTCGTGATTTCCGCAGATCAGTGTTGCATTAGAATGAAATTTCTGATTTTTATTTATAAGCAACCCAAAGCACAAAAACACAAAGGCAGGGAATCACCATTCCATGAGACAACCTCCGAAGAGGATAAGGCAAAGGGAGATAGCATTCAAAGTTGCGCACAGAAAATGGAAACCGAAATTCTCTTTACAGATCCTTTAAAATGACTAAATTCTTTGGGCGCATCTGCCCCTGAAAAACAATCTGCTATGCAACACACATCACCGCAAATAAAAGAAATTGCACAGCACTCTAAATAGTTAGGCGCAAAACTACTTCACCAGAGATCCATTGATATTCCTTGAATGCATCCCTCTTCGCGGAAAGCCCTTAATGAAATTTAACTCCTGGTTTGGAAATAAGAATTTTGTCTCGAAAGCGCCTTTGATTCGTGTGAAAGTCTATCGCGCGTTTCCTTTAGGCAACTGCGACATTCCTGATACCTTCTTGATGCGATTGTTCCCAAAAAGCCCCGCCCTTAAGGGCTGGTCACGTGACGACCTTATTTGGCAAAAAAAAATCGATTTTCGTTTTTTTGCATAATTTTTTTGAAGGAACCCTCCTGCAACATCTGGCAAAAAAAAATTACGAAAATCCATCGACAACTGTCGATAAATAAGCAAAAAACCAGCATGCCTCACAATTTGAATTCAGAAAATGCGACTTGATTCAGAAATGCTGGAGTTGAAAGCTTCCAGAGTGTGGGTTTCATTGGCTTGCCCTCTGAATTCAAATAAATGCATTCATGGCTTGCCCTCTGGATTCAAACGCTCTTCATGACTGCGCAAAAACAAAACCAACAGGCCTCAAGGACAACAAAATTGCCAGCTGCTTTTCCAGTCCCGAGTTCCGAATGCATTCAAAATTCATTCGCTGTGTTGCCGCGCCCGATGGTTCTGTCATTTCAACGTTGAACCCAATTTCCTGATCATGCTGTCTGCAACAAGAGCCATGCCCATTCATTGATCTATACCATACATCCATGGCCACGCCATGCTTGCTCCCTTCCACGTGCTTTGGAAACATCAAAAATCGATTCTCGTTCGACCGAATTGAAATGGAAATGCATGTCGGCTGGCCCGGTCTGGCCAGTTTTGCTTCTTTGAAGTGGACTGGGATGGGAGAAGGATGGGCGGGTTTAGGGGGCTTCCCCGTAGCCGAACTCTGTGTGATACTCTTCAGCGTAAACAAAAGAAAACAACTCAAACAAGCAGGCTGTAAAGACCAAATCGCTCCGTCTCTTTTCCCTTTTTCTCGCATATCATATTCGGCCACACAGCCAGTGCTGCTGCAGGCGAATGAATCGTTTCCAAACAATGCGGTTTTCAATAATGGGTATCAGAACCCTCTCCCCCAGCATTCCCGACTATGTGTACCTCACTCACCTGCCAGGGAGGACTTCCAGATCAAAATGAAAATCACACATTTTACAGAAAACGAAAAACGAACTTTTTCACCTCCGCGTCTTGGCGGGAAAAAGTGGCGGCGGACCATCGCCAACGATTGGGTCGAAAACGTCCCGGATTTTGCGCGGGAAATTTGAAAATTGCGGAAGTATAATTCATTCCGGAACAAGAAACGAAGGGAATTTTTGAATCTACTGCAACAACGGGACGATTTCGTCCCTATCGTTACCCTGGATAAAATCCTTTCTACCCTTCATCGAATCAAGAAGGTTATTAAATTACACAACAAATAAGGAGAAATGGCAAAAATCAAAAAAAGTGTAATCACCGCACATGATCGGAAGAAATTTGAAATGTAACTAACATGTCGCTCGCGCCAAAACCAAAAAACCGTGGAGGTGGGAAAACTTATATTTCAATTTAGTTAAAATTAGTTCACATTAATGGGTGGACATTGTCGTCGTGAGGCCCGCCAGAAAAGGATAAAATCAACAAAATGAGCAAAACTTGCCTCCACAGTCGAATTTCGAACCCATCCTTGCCAGGATTTCCTATGAAATTTGTACTAATTTGTACCTGCTCGTGCACCGAAAATTAGCATTTGTACACTCACGCCTTCCGGGGTGGGCACTCTCAGTCTGTGGGAGCAAGATTTCCGATTTAACAATGAAGTTTGGAATTTACGGTGTGGAGGTCAAAATATTTCCAAAATTAGCAAAAAAGATTCAGTCTAAATCCTGGCAAAAACGCAGGTTGAAATTTGACTATGGGAAGAGGGTTGGCCCCCAAACTTGGGGGAACAAATTTGAGGACACATATTTTGAAGCCCTTATTTCCGCCTGTGCAGTACTGCACATTCCAACGTCTTTGTCGTGTCCAATGTATGGACGCGCAAAAGAAGGTCGCATCATTAACAAAAAAAATTTCGGAGACAATGGCGTAACATCATTGGCAGATTGCTTCGGCAACCCGTGCATAAATGCAAACGGAGTGACAGCTACAAATATTACAAACCATCCTTGCGTGCAGGCCCATTTTTGTCGAAAGGGGAAAACTTCGAGAAATGCTTCAAATCGGAACTCCCAGCCCCCAGTCCGGAACACAAGAGAATACTGCGCAATTTTTGTTCGACAAGCGTGCGGCCAATACCATGTGTGTTTCCTGCCACCTGATCAGAACGACTCTTGTCACACATTTTCAATTCATTTTATCAGCCTTTTTTACCTCTCAGCCTCCGGCTTTGCCTTTGTCGGCTTTGCCACAATGACCATCACTGATGGAATGGAACGCTTGCTGGTGGCACATCCGTTTGGTGCGTTATGCCTCAGCCAGAAAACTCAAGCGCCCAAAGCGCGAACGTAGATCGAATATGAAGGACTCCAAAATCGATTGGTTCCATGTTGCCCAATGCTGACACAGCGTTCCAGTGCTTGGATCTCTTACTGCGACCTCGCCCGGCGAAATGCGACACAAGCCAAATGAGCCCCAAGATTTCCGAAGTGCCTAAAACTCCTGTGGATTACCCTTTTGCAGGAGCGCATTCCGACCCTTTTTCAGTCATAATACGCATTCAAAAACGAAGATGGATAGGAATTTCTGAAAAACATTTTGTGTTTCAAAGCCGGGTGAAAGAACAACCGAAACAACAACAACACAGAGTTTTGTCAACTAATTTTGACTGTCGTCTCACTTTTCCTTGGAAAAAACAATGAACACTGATGTATACGTGTACCAATGCCATCGTGTGACAATGGAACGGATGTAATAAACAGGAAAATTATATGGGAAATAGGGAAAAATATGCCAAGGCTTGCTTTGGTTTTTTGGAAACGCGTCCGATCGCGTTGTCGGCTAAAAGTGGAATGAGAATGACTCCCCTGCTCTGGTGTCTCATGTAGATGGAAAGGGGGAACATACTTGTACATGGTCCGAAAGTCAGAAGGGCTTTACAAACAAAACAAAAAGTCAGAATGGCTTTAAATTACGTTAAATAGTTAAAGAAAGGTTAGGTTTGGTGGGATAGTGTGGTATAGGTCAGGTTAGGTCAGTTTAACTTGGATTTGGTCAAGATTTTTGCGAAATTAGAGCCATATTCTATCTGGTTTTAATGTTTTTACTGGATAAAACTTTAACTTGATAAATTTTTTGGACCAAAGTATCCCGACCCGATGGAAAAGTAAAAGAAGACAGAAAGAGAAAATGAAAATTAGGAAGACGAAAGAAGAAATACAAAAGAACAGAGAAGAAATTTGAAAAGCGGAGTTCGGCCGCATGGGCTGATGTGACAGCATGCCGAACACACAGAGGCTGAGGTTGGCAAGACAAGTTCTTTGTGCTTGTTGTGGCTGAGGTATTGATGATGTAGCAGTGGTCATCAACTGAGTCGGAGCAGTGGTCATCACTGCTGCCGCGTACGAGACCTCAGCCTATGTGTGTCCAGCATACAGAGAGTTATCATCTCTGCACTCAGATGACTCTGAAATCTCAGTGTACAACATAAATAATTTTTTGTCATTTTGATATAATTGAGTGATAAACTTTGACTTTTTCCGAAGATATTGGACTTCCGGTGAAAGTCAGAAACCTCTCTTTCCCTCCGTGGTTAATTACTAATATCCGCCAAAAGTATTTCTGAATGTCGAACCTCTTCTCTTCATGTTCTTTCAACCAAAATCAAAACCTCTTACCGCAATATGCTTCAGCCCTCAAAGATTATTAGTCAAACTTGCATCGAACTGAGGCACGGTTCCGTTCAAAACATTTGCTTCGACAAAACCTTGCCGACCTTTGGTTGTGAGCCTCCTGTCGTTTTTCAGTCGTCCAAAAGAATGGAAGCTGGTCAATTATTCGTACGTTTTGGCTTCTCAACTTATATTGCAGATCTACACACAATATATATTTTGGGTGCGCGGAATAACGTCCAATTTTTGTTAGGTCTATAGGAATAACGTCTAATTTTTTGAACGTCTAACCGGAATAATGTCCAACAACATCTTACAGGAATAACGTCTAATCGGAATAACACGTCCAACTGGAATAACGTTTTACCGAAATAACGAACGTCTAACCGGAATAACGTCTAATTTTTGCCAGATTTTCGACATCGGAAGATGCCTGAAAATCACAACTAGATGAGGCCAGGTTCCGGGTTCGGTGCAAAGATAAAGTTAGGGAAGGTTTGGTTAGTTTAGGCTGAGGGTGGGTTTTTGGATTCCAGCCCATAACGCAAAGAATACTCTGGCAACGTTGCACGAAATTTATACCAGTGCATATCGCCGCCATTAAAAAAAATAGACGTTACTCCGGTTGGATTTTAATTCCGGTTAGACGTGCGTTATTCCGGTTAGACGTTATTTCGATTAGACGTTCCGTTAGACGTTATTCCGTTAGATGTTATTCCTATTAGACGTTATTCCGGCTAGAGACGGTTCTTTCACCGTTTTGAAAAAACCGTTCCACCCGGGTTGTGAACTTTTATAATAAGCACATAAACAGGCAGGCGAACACGGGTCTGATTAATTTGTGTCACCGGCAAATAACAGGCAGGCGAACACGGACCTCATTAATTTGCGTTATCAATTTCTGGGCATCAACTTGTCGGCAAACGCGAGCTTCAACTTCTGGGCAAGCGCGAACTTCAACTTCTGGGCTAGCGCGAGAAAATTCGAATTCTTTCCATTGCTTCAATTTTCGAACTATCCGAAGCTCCGCTTGCCTCTGTCGTGAAGCTATGCAGAAAAGCAAAAACAACAAACGAGTTCCCCTGACCCGAGGTTTCAGCAGCAAATATACGGGAAAAATAATTCCGAGCGGTTTAACAACGCAAAAATGTCGTTGCATTTGTGAAAAACAAACGCGCCTTTGGCCAAAACAATTTTTTTCATTCTTGTCCCAGACGATTGAATGCGCCACCAAAAGAGCGTCTGCACTTGCAACTTGCAAGTTGGAAGCAAGAGTCCAGTGTTCCTAACTTGCCACTTTTTTCGCAAGATATTGCTGCTTTTGAGAGTGTCTTGCGTAAAAAAATTGGTCTTGCGACTAGCCATTTTCCTTGCCATTTTTGAGGAATAATCTTGCGACTTTCTTGCGGTTTTCAAGCAATATTGGACAACGATTTCGGCATTTTCAAACGAACAGTGTCATTTCTGAATTCTGGAGCAATAATTCTGACGAAGTTAAAAAAATGGGTCCTTCCAAAACGCGGAAATTGCGGAATCTGCGAACTGAGGCTGCAGTGCGAATCAAAACCCCCAAACTTCCAAACCAAACTGGTCTAATCAACCTAACCTGCGGTTCCGTGAAATTCGCTTGTTTCGCGAACAGCAATTTCTCCCATTGGTCCGCGTCCGCATTTTAGTTTGTCACTAAAAATAGCAGGAAGGGAAGGTGGTCCCTGAAAACCGGACAGCCGGACAGGACCACCGGACCGACCCGGACGGGTTAGGTTAGGTTAGATTAGGTTAGGATAGTCTATCCTAACCTAATCTAACCTAACCTAACCTGTCCGGGTCGGTCCGGCGGTCCTTTCTGCTTGTCCGGCAGTCCTGTCCGGCTGTCCGGTTTTCAGGGACCACCGGAAGGGAAAATCCAAAATGCTGAGCTTTCGCTTTGGATCGTCCGCGCAGCGGCTTTCGGAACAATCGGAACCATTCTTTTCTCTCTTTGGAGTAGCGCCGCTCTTTTATCGAGCAATATTGAGAAGGAAGGAGCAGGAATATTGCGATTCTGTGGACATTTTGTCAGTAAAATGCTCACTGCTCTCACAGAATCAGTGTGTTCAGATCGTACTGAATGACAAACGTGAGTGGAATATAGATATTTGATACAATAGCAAGTAGCAACCATGGGCAAATGAAGCAACCAAGCAGGTCAAATGTCGCATTAAAAGCTGGCAGTCTGGCACATACGAGTAGGTGCCCCACTTGCTTTTTGTCACTTTTCGAGGAATGCAGGAATTTTTCAGAATTCTGTCTCTCTGCAGAAACTTGTCCAAAAATGATGACATGAACCCCCTCTTAACATTTTAATGTTTTAAAGGGGCGTTCTAATGTGAGGGAGGCGGACCATGGTAGACATGACATTGGTTTGGTTTGATTGGTTTTCGCAGAATCCGCAGTTTAGAAGGACCCTATTTTAAACGGCTGCTCCCAATAACGTCTAATTTTTAACATCGTAAAATTTCGCGCAATGTCGTAAAATATGTTTTTAGTGTCACCAGCAAAATTCCTGTCTTGCTATTTTTCTTGCGAATTTCAAAAAAATCTTGCGATTTCTTGTGGTTTTTGGGCAAAAAATCTTGCGCAAAATGAAAAAACTGTCTGGCAACACTCTCGAGTCGAGTTTTGGGTGATTGCTGATGCTGGTCGCAATGAAGGACTTTTGACAAACTGGCCATAGGCCACAACAAAATTGGTTCACATCATCATCATCATTGCCATTATGAGCTGACAGCCATACGGCCGGTGGCTCGGCTTAAACCTTGTTGCACAACTTGGGCTCGCAAGGAGAACGATGCCCCATAATCAGGGGCACATCATCATGGAAGTGACTAAAACGCTGAACCTGCTTGTCTTGCTTGTCCTGCTGGCAATGGCCAGTTTAGGGTTAGGTGAGGTTAGTTTAGGTTAGGATAACATAATCTAACAATAACCTAACCTATTTTACAATTACCAGCAGGACAAGCAGGTTTCCCCAGCAGGGCAAGCAAGACAAGCAGGACAAGCAGGTTCAGCGTTTTAGTCACACAAGCAGGTTCAGCATTTTAGTCACACCCCATCTTCATTCATTTTCAAGGTTTGGTTCTTTGTCTTATCTTTTATTTGCATTTGACTTTCTTTTGCCTGCCACATATTCGATGCTTCTGGTTGAGGGCCAACAACCAATTTCCTTGAAATCGCCTGTACTTAAATCTATTTTTGGGCACCCTCCATCTGCCACAACATTGGAAATAACACATTTGGCCTGGGCTGTTCAATTTTTGACTAAATCCTAAATGGATTCATTTCGACATGGTGCTTACATGCACTGAATATTTTGTGCGTCTTTCCTCGGCATTGGATTTTCTCTATTTTATCTGACTCCGGACTTTGACGTCCTCTGAATGAAATGAACTCATCGGAGGGGGGACTCCGTCCCCAGTAAAAAAAATCGTAGCCCAACTCCGCTCTGCATTCAACTGAAAGGACTCGGATCAGTTTTCCGGTGTATACACTCCAACCCGCAGGATTTCCAGAACCGAGTAGGTACCTATGCTCTGCAGAGCGGAGACATGTGTCTTTTGATGTGTGGCTTTTGTGTATTGTTAGGTAGGTATGTACCTGCCGCTGCCAGTCTCTCTTGGACTGGAACTAGGTGTTCTTTAACCGGTCAAGCCCGAAATTGCGAATTCTGGTTTTAAAATGTTTTTCAGCGCGTTTCGGAAACACGGAATGTCGCCCCTGACGGAATTAATAATATCTGCAAGGATTTTCGAAAAACGGAAAAATCGGAAATTCATGCATTTCCCGCCCACTCAAGCCAGATTTCTGCTCTGTGTCATTAAAATCGCCTATAATTTGTTTTCAACAAAAAAAAAAAACACCTCCGCACAAAAAAAACGGCCAAGATACCCACAAAACGCTTCAAACCGCATCAAAATTGAGCAAAAACTGGAAAAAACAGGAAATTTCAATGCGACGCCATTTCTGAACGAATGCAACAATTCACGTGAAACAAGCGTCGGCTGAATCGCGCGTGTTTCAACCACCTGAAAATTCAAATTTCGGCGGGCGGCAGATGTCGCGCGATCGCGCAAAAAAAGGCGCCTTCAACAGCCCAACAGGAACCTGAGAGAAAAAAAGCGGGTAATTTGAAAAGTGCGCTGATTGAAAACGGTTTGACCGATTTTGGCGGAATAAACGTCTGCTAAATCGCTGATTTTTCCTCTTTCCGGCTGTGAATATTTTTGAGTGGTGCCGATATCACGTAATTAAATTCAAATCCCTTGAAAATGGAATACCCATGCCGACGTTTATTTACGTCGTCCGTACAATCACATCATGCCGGTCTTGACGTTTATCTACGTCGCTCGTACGCGGTTTGTTTTTTTTGCGGACGTAAATGCACGGCGCTCGGGCTTGACCGGTTAACGTGCACAGTGTGATGCTGCACACGGGACCTCTTGCTTGATGTCTCATCCGAAGGAGACGAGGGACTTGGCCGCTAATCCCCCTTCCAGCAGCACAACCTGGGGTACCAAGCCACAGCATGGGGCGAACCATGCCACAGCATGGGGCGAACCATGCCACAGCATGGGGCGGCTCCAGCTACAAGTCCAATCAGCATTTCTGCTGATATCATCATTATGCAATCATCACTATTGGTAGGTACCTAACTCAAATCTGAGGTGTTTTTCTCTTCCTTTTCTGGCATTCGAGATTGCTCTCGTTTTACAAGGTGGAGGAGTGGCCTCACCATTTCTGGTGCATAAATATTGTTCCGGAATTGTCTGGGCTGCCTCTATGGAAAACGTAGGGCTTTGGCCAATCTGGTAATTGGACAGGTGGATGGACTGTTGCCGACTGCTTCCTTGCTTTCGCCAGGTTGATCAGGGATCTGAATGCCACACTTATGTCTGGGCGTCTGGCCTATCCAGGAACTTCAATAACAAATTAATATCTGCTTAATCCCTCCCAGGCCTGGGAACCGGGAGCTTTCAGCTAAAATTTTGAAACTTAAGTCACTCCTCATACTGCAGGAATCTTGTTAACGTGAACTTCCTGGAGTTGAGGAGTGCTCAGTCCTCAAGTATTTCCATTGATGGATTGCATTATTCGGAAGCAGGTGCCACCAAGTGGCTGCTGGTTTGGTGCAACAGTACGTACGAGCAACAGTAACGAGGAGTCAAGAGAACATGAAACAGTATTGAAACAGTTGCTTCAATACTGCTTCTTGTTTTCTTGACTCTTATTTTGTTCTTTTGACTCTTATTAAAAAAAAAAAAAGTTGCAAGGGCACGATGAGACATTAGCTTTCACCTAAGGGTCCACCATGGAAACAGTTTCCGGACAAGGTCAACCTGGCTAGAAAAGAATCAACACATTTATCAAAAACATTAACGAACCTGTATTGACATCCTTTACATTTATCGACTGCAGCAAACAATTACCATCAATGGGGAATACAATTTGGGTGAAGGGGAGAATCGCAAAAGTCGAAATCGATGATGTATCGCTCCTTAGAGTTCATACCTAACACGCCCTACAAACTCTTGCAACCGCGTGGTGCAACGCGCCAACCTGAGTAATCGCCTGTCCTATCCGCGCACACAGGGAGTTTTTGGAAGGGTGCAGGCGAATGACCTTTGCTGCGTTGCTCATTCGACATCCCTGATCATCGTCGAGAAGAGAAAGATTCCACGGCGGTTAGACCAGCCATGGATTCGTCAAGGACTCGTCTCTCCATCAGTGGTGAGTATTCCACGGCGGTACGACCGGCCATGGATTTTGCAACCATCAGTCAATTCAGCAATTGACTACTGAATCAGTGCTCTCGTCGAGAGTTCGTCAACTTTTGGTTGTTGATGCACCAAGTATCGCATTCGATTTTGGTTGACTGTATCGACACAGTTCAAGATTGCCCACCAACTTTCCTCGATTCGGGCTCGACACAACAGAATTGGCTTTTGTCAACACTCGCGTTCATTATCATGTGCGCTTGGCAACATGAACTTTCAGCACGAAACTAGCGTTCAACGAATTTTGTGCAACGCACATTGGCAACACCATTACTCTTTCCGGAGAGAGCTAACGTTCGAAGGAATTGGATTCGATTGACAACAATCACGAGACTCGAACATTCGACCGAAGATGATTTGATTGACAACAATCATGAAACTCGAACATCCGAAAGGATCAGGCAGGTACGGCATTGAATTCTCTGCAATTCAATTTTGACAATTTCTCGTGTCCACCAAAGCTAATTTTCGAACCAGAATAATTGACAGAATAAACGTGGCTAATAGAAGAATAGCTTGACGTGGCTTCAGCTTGAAGAAATCCCCTTGAAAACTCCAAAATCCAAAAGAAAACTTTCAATTTCGCCGCCAACAGCAGCAGCAATTCCAACCTCAATCACATCTCAACTCCAACTCCTCGTTTTTCAACGCCATTGCACTCTTCTCGTTCGTTTTCCCAGGTCACGTGATCATGGCTGTTTTTACTCCCTGCTTTTTTGAAAAAAATAAACGCCCAAAACCAGACACTCGCCTTTCGTCTCTGCAATTGAATTTTCGGCCGCCGCATCGCTCAAAAGCGACAAGCTCCTGCCATCTGTGGACAGTTGATGAATTTATTTCTTGGATTACGCCATCTGTGGAATTTTTGTCAGTATTTTACCCCCCACGAGTGCTTCCTTTTGCCATCTTGTTTTCCAGAGTTTGTCATTGCGTGCGGTTGTGTTTTTTGTCCATTTTGCAGACTCAACCAGCCTGTATTTGTTACACTTGTCAGACTCCACATCATTCAGTTGGAGAAATATCGGTTCGTTCAGGAATCAGATCAGAGATCAGAGAAGTTCTTCACAGATGCCATTCTATGGGGCATCTTTCCGGAATCTCACAGACACAATTGGTTGGTGAGATTTGTCAGTTCTGTCTCCCATCTTGCTTCCTGGCCAGAACAATCAAATGCGCGTGCGGCGTGGTGTGGATTTTAGGTTGGTTCGTGGAACCAGGAAGCTGTGTGGCTTTTTCTGCGGTGTGGATCTGAGGGCGCGAGTGGGGCGATCCTACATGGAGGGTCCAAGCAGCCCGGGAAGAAGGATGTAAGTTTTGGAGTGTAATTTCAGCTCATCTTTTTAGCTCAATCTCTTCAGTTGCAAAACGACCTGGCTGCTATCATGGACTGGTGCCTTCGCTGGGGAATGAGAATAAACATTGAAAAGTGTGTGACAATCAGTTGCATTTAGTGAATTTAGACAATCAGCATTTTAGTCACACCCCATCTTCATTCATTTTCAAGGTTTGGTTCTTTTTCTTATCTTTTATTTGCTTTTGACATTCTTTTGCCTGCCACATATTCGATGCTTCTGGGACCTGTTTCAATTGCGATACTTAGCCTTAAGTAGTGCTTAATCCTGTACTTAGGAAGAGATAAGTATTCCTTACCGGTTTCAATTGCTATACTTAGATGTGTTCCTTTGGTAGGTAATGCTTAAGCCACTAAGTATTCCTTAGCTGCTTTGCATTGCGCTAAATGGCAGCTTAAGTAGTGGTTTAGGAGAGCCTCCAAGCTCTCCTATCTCTCAATTGATGACATTGACACCTCATTTTCGTTGCTTATTTTAAATTCGTTGGTTTTCTTAGTTTTTTTTTCATAGGTTCACAGTGGGAAATGGATCTTATTCTGCCTATTATTGAGCAGGAGAGACCTCCTAAATGTTTTTGTGAGCGAGTAGCAGTTGCTGAGCTTTCAGACCAAGAGTTTAAAGCTCATTTCTGCTTCTCGGAGCTCTTTCAAACTGTGGTGGGCGTTTTTTGGGTGATGCCGTCAAGTCTATAACAATGACAGGGCATGCAATTCCTGCCAAAACTTGAGTTTGGTGTGCAACAATGTTGATTTTTTTTAATTTTTTTTTTTTCAAAAAAAATCAAAGAAATCAATTTTTTGATTTTAATTTTCTGTTTTTCGGAGGGGAAAAATCATGATTTGCTTGCCCAGGTATATCGAAAAAAATGGATTTAAATCGGATTTTAAGCAAATTTTTTTGGTTGTCACTAGCCAATATTTTAGCTAGGTACCTGCCAACCAATCTGGTGGTGGAAATGCGGAACTGCGGATCCCGGAACTTTCCCGGCTAACCGACTCGTGATTTCGTGAAGTGCGGAATAATTGACCGTTGCAAGTGCGGAACATATATGTAAACAGGTGTGGAATCGACATTTGGAAGTTTGGAAACAGGTGTGGAACGTCTGGAAACAGGTGTGGAACCCACAGCTGTAAGTGGTGAAATAAAGATTGCAGTGCGGAACCGATAGTTGGAAGTGCGGAACTCAAGATTACCTACAGGTGCGGAACCGACAGTTGGAAGTATGGAATATCTGGAAACAGGTGCAGGAACCGACAGCTGAAGGAAATCGAGATTACAGGTGTGGGACCGGCAGTTAGAAGTGCAGAACTCGAGATTACTGGTGCGGAATCGACAGTTGGAAGTGCGGAACATCTGCAAACAGGTACGGAACATGTGGAATCAACAGCTGCAAGTGCGGAAATCTAGACTAAGGTGTGGACAGCAGGGTTGTTCGTTTAAAACATTCTGTTTGTAGATCATACCAAATATCGGGGTGTTACATTCACAAATCGCTTAAACTGGGAGATGCAGATAAATCATACCGTTTGTAAAGCAAATTCAGCCCTTTACTTCATTCGACGAAATTTTCATAGAGCTTGTAAATCAGTTAAGGAAAAACTTTATTTTGCTCTGGTGCGTTCAGTTTTGGAATATGCTGCCTCTGCATGGGATCCCTACAAGGTCAATTTAGTTGAAAAACTGGAGAGAGTGCAAAGAAAGGCTGCACGATTTGTCTGTGGTAGGTTCGCTCCGCTGGATAGTGTTTCGGAGATGTTGGAGAACCTAAATTGGACTTCTTTGGCATCTCGCAGAAAAATTTCAAGACTTGCTGGCTTATTTCTAGGATTAAATAATGTAGGCGGCTGGTCTGCTATAAAGCAGTTTGAAGTACCCGCATGATGCCGGGGGCGCCTAAGGACGGTCAGCTCACACTCTTCCTCTACGGGTTGCGATCTTGACCTTCACTTTGCAGTGCTTTAGCCAGAAATTTCAGAGGGCAGGGCGCCCCACTGGAATTTGGGGCACCAGAGTCAACGACAGGGCAACGCCCTCAATCGGAGGGCATACCGATGGGGGGGTTAAGGGACCAAAAAAAAAACCACTTGAGGGGGGGACTTGTGGCAGTTGTTTACCGAAGGGTGAAGCGGTGTCTGTGGGAAGTTCCAGTGGGGTTCCAATGTGGACCTACAGCGCTAGCTGGGGATTTTAATTCCCGGTAGCTATACTTTTATTAGTTTTTGGAACCTGGCAACCTTCACCTTTTTATAGACCTTATTTTCAGTAGGCTACCTGCCTGGGCCTGCGTGTATGCCAATTGCATTTTCCAATTGCTCAATCTTTGGAGGGTTTGATTATAAACATAAAAAGAGGGCAGTCTCAATCGATCCAGCTCCACAGTCGAGTTGGCTCACAAAATTCACAGGTTATTGGAAAACACTTTCCAATAAGGTTCAAGCTTTAGCAAAGGCAATCGGCAGTGCATTGCTGTCCAGTCCACACTGCGTGAAGGTATGATGCATGATGACATTTTTTCTTCTTGTGTCAGCTGTTTTATATGCCTGCAAGAGAGAGTGAACTTTTGATTAGTGGGTGGGGCTTAGAACTGGGTAAGGGATTTTGATAAGCTCCTCCCACTGACCAAGGACAACAACATCTCTTTGTGAGTATAAAAGGAGAGAGACAGAGGCAACCATGATCATTCACTTGCAAGTGAGAAGAGGTCAGAAGTGCACGAATTTTTGGACAAGAGGGCGCCCATTTTGGGCAGGAGGGATCACATTCAAGGCAGGAGGGCGCTCATTTAGGGCAGGAGGGCGCCTGTTCAGGGCAGGAGGGCGCCCCTTGTGAAGGCAGGGCTATGCGCCCTTGGCGCCCTTCACACCTAAGGGACTGCTTTGTTTTCTTGCTATCTCTGTCCTCGAAATCTATTAGTCCTGTCCTCAATTCCTTCTTTGTCATACACTGGAGACTTGGTGCTGCGTTGCTGGGCTTGATGGGACGTGTTGCGCCGCCCTTTGGCAGGGCCCACTACCGCTTGCCTGGTTTGTGGCACCTTGTCTCACTTTCTCGCTGTTCTAAACTCTGTGTTCCTTTCCTAAAATATCTATTCATTTCCTGTCCACATATGTGCTGTGATGACTGGTAGTCGGGGCTTGTTTGGACGTGTTGCTGCACCCTTTGGTGTGGCCCACTATAGCCTGCCTCCGGCTGCTGGTCTTATAGCTGTACGTGGTCCCTCGCTGTCCTGAAGGTCCCACGCAACCCGACCAAACCCTTTGCCATTCCGGGATCCATCGAATCCGCGAGACGTGCCCAACTTTACCGTCATTGGATTCAATGGCTTCTGGAATGGTGCACGGTAAGAAGCCGCGCACCTCATGAAACACCGTTCTCAGCTTCACATGCTGCTTTAATGCGGTGGAGGTGCGCGGCCGATCACCACAGTGCAAAACCTCGCCGTTACTTGGCTTCGGCCCGTGCGGTGGGTGTAACCGGGGAAACCCGAGATTAACTTGATGTTTGATTCTATAATAATAATAATAATAATAATGTTTAAAACAATCTGTTTTAAACATGTTTTAAACAACCACGACTTGTTTAAAACAGTTTGTTTAAAACAAAATTGTGTTTTAAACATGTTTTAAACATGTTTAAAAAACCGCAACTTGTTTGAAATGCTTTGTTTAAAACAATCTGCAAAAACAAAAAAATACTTTTTGCTTTTTTACTCAATTTTCAACGTTTTTCTGTTATTAAAACCATTATTGTTGCCTTTTTCGAGAATCATCGTCACTAAAGTGTTGCAAAATTAGCCTTGGCAGCTTTTGGAACACGTTTAAAACTGTTTAAAACATGTTTAAAACACGTTTTAAACAACGGAAAAAAAACAGATGAAAAAAAACGTTTAAAACAAAAAAAAAAAAAAAACATGTTTTAAACGTTTAAAACGTTTTTTATGTTTTTTAAGAAAAAAAAACATGTTTTTTTCCAACCCTGGACTGGACAGTGGAACCGATAGTTCGAAATGCGGAACTAATACTTCGTTTCTACTGGCCCTTGAAGTCACTTCATGGATTTTTGAAGTGATCAGCTGATTGCTTCAGACTTCCCAATGTCAGCTTGAAGCGACTTAAATCGCATGAAGTGAGATGTGAGAAGTCACTTCAAAGAACAGCCGACAAGCAAGAGTGTAAGTAGATCGATGAAGTCACTTCAGGCTCAAGTCACTTCAAAGCTTCGTGATACAAAAACTGTTTCAGCTGGTTTAAGTCACTTCAACAGGCAAAAAACATGCCATAAAGTGACTTAAAGGCCCAGTGGAAACGGGGTATAACAGTTGGCAACATTTTAAAATCTCATATGTTCTCATATCTCGAAATGCTCCGGAATCAGAATAGTTTTTTTGAATCAACATGGAATCGCACATCCCTGCCTAAAGTCACCTCTCGTACCATCACCACGCAGCGCATTGATAGCAATCATCTTATCTTTCTTCAGCAAAAAAAAATCAAAATTTGATCTCGAATCGAACCCTCTACACCTGGCAATGTCAAAACCCTATTCTTAAATCTGGATAAAATCTGGACCTATGTTGGAAAAAATTATGCAAACCAAAACAAAGCAGACAAAAGAAAATCATGTACTGCCAAGTGCCAAATCGTAAAACCCTTTGGCAATGTGCATGCATGCTGACGAAAACACTCGCTGCACCGAAAATGCTTTTGATGTTTGGCATTCATATTTTGTTGGTTTTTTTTTCTTTCTTCTTTTCTTTTCTCATTTTGTTTTTCTTTTCTCCTTTACTCCCGTTTTGTGTCGCCACCAATGCATTGAAGACAGTACATGCTGAAAATGAATGCAATGCTGTACCTACCTCTCAATTTTTCAAGTAAAAATGGGGCAATGTGATAATTGAGGCCAAAATAGAAAAAACGGTTCACAGGCAGCCATGACAGCAATAAACATGAATCTGCTCAGGGCAGCACAACTTAAGTAATACTTATAAGCAGGAAAAACTAAGGAACGGTAATTGAAACCCACTGAGAACAGTCTTAGATGAGACTTAGGAATGCAGAGAAAGGTCATACTTAAGTCTTAAGCATTACTTAAGTTAGTCGGCCTATCACAATTGAAACAGGTCCCTGGTTGATGGCCAACAACCAATTTCTTTGAAATCGCCTATAGGTACTTGAAATCTATTTTTGGGCACCTTCCATCTGCCATATTGGAAATGACGCATTTGGCCTAGGCTGTTCAATTTTTGACTAAATCCTGAATGGATTCATTAATCATTTTGACATGGTGCTTACATGCACTGAATATTTTGTGCATCTTTCCTTGGCATTGGATTTTATCTGACTCCGGACTTTGACGTCCTCTGAATGCAATGCGTCGGCGGGGGGACACCGTCCCCAGTAAAAAAACAAAGTTAGCCCTCAAATATCCACATATTACCTAAGCGGCCAAGAACTGGCTTCTGCAGACCAGACGAAATATTTAGGAATCACCCTAACCAAAAAGTTAAACTGGGAACCAACATATAAATCAAAGGTTCTGAGGCCCTTTTTCCCTCTTTTTTCCTCCTTCTATAAAGCAAATGGCCCAACGAAGGAGAAAGTATATTTTGCCCTCGTTCGCTCCCTGCTAGAATACGCTTCATCTGTCTGGGACCCTTGCCGAGTGAATTTAATTGAAAAATTGGAGAGAAGACCAAGAAAGGCTGCTCGCTTTGTATCTGGGAGATATGCACCATTAGATAGTGTCTCATCCATGTTGGAAAACCTTGAGTGGAACTCCCTGGCCTCACGCAGAAAAATCTCAAGACTGGGAGGTTTATTTCTCGGACTAAACAATGTTGGTGGTTGGTCAAATATAAAAGAGTTTTTAGCTCCTGCTAGCAATTTTGGGAGGCATGACCATGATTTTAAACTCCGAGCACAGTGCTCCCACAAGGATGTTGGAAAATATTCTTTTGTCACTAGAACCGTCAATGAATGGAATCTGCTACATCCTAGTGTCTTTGGAAATGGTGAGGATATTAGTCTGGCTACGTTTAAAACCAATGCAGGGTCATGGTTGGCCGAACAACATGGAATATTATGACCTACTTTACTATTTCGATGTTACAAGTTTTAAGATATACAACTAGTTGATGTCATCCGAGTGCTTTCATTCTTTGTTTATTCATGCTATCCCTCATTGCTGATTTGCGCCAGGGCCTTGCCCATGCAAATTAACCTTAACCGGTCAAGCCCAGAATACGAATTCTGTTTTAAAAATGCTTTTCCGCACCATTCGGAAACACGGAGTGTCGCCCCCGCCAGAATTAATAATTTCTGCAAGGATTTTCGAAAAACGGAAAAATCGGAAATGCATGCATTTCCCGACCAACGAAGCCAGATTTCTGCTGTGTCATTAAAATCGTCTATAATTTAATGTTTTCAACAAAAAAACACCTCCGCACAAAAAAAACGGCCAAGATATCCACAAAACGCTTCAAACCGCATCAAAATTGAGCAAAAACTGGAAAAAACCGGAAATTTCAACACGACGCCATTTCAAAACGAATGCAGCAAATCACGTGAAATAAGAGTCTGCTAAATCGCGTGTCTTTCCAGTTTCCGAAAATTCAAATTTCGGCGGGCGGCAGATGTCGCGCGATCGCGCAAAAAGGCGCCCTCTACAGGAACTTGAGAGAAAAAAGCGGGAAATTTGAAAAGTGCGCTGGATGAAAACTGTTGGACCGATTTTGGCGGAATAAACGTCTGCTAGATCGCTGTTTTTTCCTCTTTCCGGCTGTGAATATTATTGAGTGGTGCTGATATTACGTAACTAAATTCAAATCCCTTGAAAATGGAATGCACATGCGGACGTGTATTTACGTCGTTCGTACAATCACATCTTGGCGGCTTTGACGAATATTTACGTCGCTCGTATGCACTGTTTATTTTTAGCGGACATAAATGAACGGCGCTCGGGCTTGACCGGTTAAATTAAATTAAATTAAGTTTGTCTCCATTTGTTCTCGTCGTTTCGTTTTCTTTTAAAAATGTTTGTTTAGGTAAATATCGAAAGAGGCATAAGCCTATATCTCATGTCAGAGTTTTCAGTCAGTTTGTTTTTGTGGGAAAAGGGGGTTTGATTTGTGTTAGGTAAGAGTTTCACTCGGTGATAAACGTTGGCAATTTTGTTTTACAGTAGATAATTCCTCTTGTTTTCCTTCTTCAATGTTTCGTGATCTCAAAGCCCAAACAATGGGAATGTCTTGGCAAAGGAGCATGTGGTGACCCTGGGTCACCTGGGTGATCAATAGTCTTTTCTGCTCTGGAGCATCCGTGGCAATTCTGGATAGTTACACATCTTTCGATCATTGTTTTTGATTTGTTCACATAAACCCCTGTGAAGACTTTTCTGAGGGCGAGCAAAACAGACTGTTTTACAAAGCATGAGCCCACCACCAATTAACGCTTCACCTGCACGGTCGGCAATAAAAAAGAAAACATGGTTTCAAGTGTAAACCATCATTGCAGAGAGATTGCGGTACAGTTTTAGAAACACATGGTGGGTATTGTCAAGAAATGTGGCCAGAAAAATAAAGATAAAAGAACAACACCAACCAGGTCAGGTGACGCGAAGAAGATTCCAGCATGGCATTGTCCAGATGGTGACAGTTCGGCAGCAGGCTCGGATGGATAGATAACACAACAAGAATTTCATTTGGGCACAAATATATCAATTTCGGTAGGCAGGTACTAGGGGTGTGCGAATCTGCTCGAATCCGGAAATCTCGAATCCGAATCCCTTGAAAATACTCGAATCCGAATCCATCTCGAATCCTCAGTGTCAGCAAATTTCGAATCCGAACCCGAATCCAAAAAAATCGAATCCGAATCCATCATGCACGAATCCGAATCCTCTGTATCAGTTGATGAATTAAAGATTTTACATTCAAAGTAGATCCATACCTACATAATTCCAGTTCAATGCCATTCTATTGAAGTGATTGCATGTCACCTTAATCTTAATCATCATCATCGTCAGATTTGCTGTCATGAGCTGGCACTTGGCAGCCATACCTACGACCGCGGCCGGTGGCTCCGCATGAACCTTGTTGCACACCTTGGGCTCACAAGGAGATCAATGCGTCATAGCCGTAACCCAATTCGCGTTCAACGGAAACGACTCGGAGCCATTGTCCATTATTTACGGCACATGCCAACCCACAGAAGTTTGTGCTGCTGGAAGGGGGCTTAGCGGCCAAGTCCCTCTCTCTATACCCCTCAAGCCGGTTCTTAGTGCGATGAAAAATTCCCCGAATTTTTCCGCTTTTAAGATGATTTTCTTCATAAAAAACGCAAGTTTTTTTTTACGCGTAAACAAAATCTTTGACTCCGCTACTTCAAAATATCAGAAAACCAGTTGCAGTTGACCAAAAGTGACGAAAGTTGGCAAACTTAATGAAAAACGTCCACTGAATCCAATGGTGACAAGTGGAGAAGTCCAAAATGCTGCCTTCATGTCGTAATTTCGATCCAAATATCAATGAGATCCCAATAATTACATGGCTTCTCAATGAAGGATAAGTGAAAGAAGCCATAAAAACTTATTGAAGACCAAAACCTGAAGAAAAACTGGGAAAAATTCCGAAAAAAAGCTGATAAAAACGGACAAAAAGCAACACGTGCGCGCAAAAACATGGCCGCCGAATTCGAGTGAAATTTCGCGTCCGAAAACGCACCGTCTTTCTGCCGTCGGCTGCTCCGCCAATCGCAAGTTTTTTCGTGATGCAATTGCTGATTTTGAATGATTGGACCCTTTATTTGATAGAATTCACCAATAACAGCCGCCTCTGTGATGCTGCAACCAATAAGGTGAGGCTAAATGACGTCAATACCTGTCGCGTATATATACGGCAAACCGGCTTTATGAAGAGATGGGGTTCAGCGTATATATACGGCAAACCGGCCGGCAGACAATTTTCATTTCGCGTATATATACGGCGTACCGGCTTGAGGGGTTAATGATCTGCCGGATAGTTTAGTTTGCAAGTCATTTCTTTTTGCTGATGACTGTGCTGTTATGAGAGAAATTACCTCACCTGATGACGTGCGTTCCCTCAATGATGATTTGCATAAGATTGAGCAGTGGTGTGCCAACTGGGGGATGCGGCTAAATGTTGAGAAATGTGTGGTAGTTTCTTTTACTAGGAAAACATCCCCTCATATTGGAAAATACGGCATCGCAAGTTTTGACTTGCCTTTAGCAAACAGTGTAACTTACTTTGGTGTTACTTTCACAAAAACTTTGAGTTGGAGTGAACATATTGAAAATGTTGTTGGTAAAGCAAACTCGCCACTATTTTTTGTCAGGCGTGCATTTTTTAGGGCGAGCAAAATCGCCAAAGAAAAACTTTATTTTGCTCTTGTTCGCTCTCTGCTGGAATATGCATCTGCTGAGTGCTGCCTGGGATCCCTATCACCTGGTAGAGGCTGAGAAACTTGAGAGAGTACAAAGACGGGCTGCACGTTTTGTTACCTACTGGTTGCTATTCATTTTCTCGTAGTGTGTCCAATTTGTTGACTGCTCTAGGTTGGGTCTCTTTGGCCAAGCGTAGAAAGGCATCTAGGTTGGTGGGTCTTTTTAACCTCTTAAGGCGTGGAGCCGACACATTGTCGTCGATCGAAACGAAATTTTCTGATGGGTGCGTTGAAGCAACGACGACGACCAGTCGTTCGGATATGGAAGTCCACAATTCTATTGTGATGGCTGGTTTTCACTTTATTTTCGAATTTAGGTATCACAAAAAAGGCCGAGTCATAAAAAGCTTGACACATTTTATGCAGGGTGTACAATGGCGAAGGGTATACATTTTGTGCTCCATCAGTGGGAAAAGCAGCGTGCATTGCTCTGAGTTTGTCACCCAGCTTCTTCGAAGACGTCGATGTCATTTCCAGGGCCATAAATGTGAGGGTAACATTTTTATAACAGGCAATCCAGCCGCCGATCCGACCGCATAATTTTCGAACTCACTTTTTCCTTTGACAAATGCCGCTGTATGCGTTGACATTGTGGCGTGCGCGGCTGGCATGCGCCTGCTCCCCCACGCCAGTCGCGCACGCCACATTGTCAATTTTGGTCCACTTCAGATGCGCAAAAATAAAAAAAGAAAATCGAACCGAAAAACAGAATGAAGGAAAAAGTGCCTCCCGTGGTTTTGCACACCTACAGAGAGACAAAAAAGGGATGTAAATTCATTGAATGAAGACGACCTGCTATGCCAGATTCAATGCCTGTGCTTTTATTGAGGATCAAAGGGCATGGGTTGCAAATTACCCGAATAAAGTAACAGTGCTGAAGAAGGAATTCGGTAGAATAAGATCTGTCACAATTTCTGCTGGTCTGCAGGTAGGTACTGTGGCCATAAAATTTGCTTTGATCATGCCGGCAAAATAAACAAAACGTGACGACAACACCAGAGCGGAATAATTCAAATGCAGATCTTTGAAATGAAAAACCGCCATTCAAAAATAAAAAAGGCACTTCCGTTCTTCATGTATGTACAGTGGCGAGAAAATTACTCGTGCCATGAATACATGCCGGTTTTTCGACCTTTCAGAGAAAACTGGGTCTATTGTGATGAGTTCAGATCCAACAAATCGGATTTTGTTGCACGAAAATATGCATCAAATCAGTGATGGAACACCAATTTCGACGAGTTCCGAAATTTCCCCGAAAATCCAAAAAACGACACCACATGTGGCACAATTAATTTTCTCGCCGCTGTACATTCGTGGATCACTGTCATGAGACAATTGAGCTGCATTTTGAAATTCTCAGCAGACGAAATAATTGGTGACGTCCAATTTCGAAGACAGGCCGCCCTTTGGCGTGTGCTTTTCCACTCAATGCCAAATACCCCAGAAACCGTGGTCAGTTCGTTTTCATTATTCTGACGTTTCTTGTGCTGTGTTTGGAAGCATGCCTCCTTGAAATATTTTGCCGATTGGGCGCATGTCGCATTTCTGATGGAAGGCACATATCAATCACACCAAAGCCAAAGGTGCAGAGTCTCATTCTCAGTTGTAAATGCAGCGCCTTTTTACTTGCTATATTACCTACAATACTGCAGCGCATTTTTCCATGCTCCAATACTGCAGCGCCTTTTTGCATGTCATATTACAATACTGCCGCATTGGAGGCGGCAATGTGAGATCGGCACATACAATTCAAATCTCAATCCGTCTCCACCATCCCCATTTGGCTGCCTGCATGCACAGTTTGTTCCATTTGATGATATTTTTCATGCAAAGACAGAAGTGCTGGCAAGTGTCCGTGTGGCTTCCAAAATAGAAGCAAAATGTTATGGCGCTTTTTTGTCATGTTGACTATCAGATCACCATGTATTTCTGCATCGGAATACCCCAAGGAGATTTATGGCAGTCGGCATAAGTCCAGGTAAAGAGCCCAAAAATCCAAAAAACCCGCTCTGAGAGGCTCTGCAAAAATTCAGAATATTCACTCAAAACCCACTCCTTAAGAGGTTAAGAGGCTAAACAACATTGGTGGTTGGTCAAGTATTAAAGAAAGCTTATTACCCCCTAGTTATTTAGGTTGACACGATCACGCATTCAAATTGAGATGCGGACCTGTCTGTAAGGATGTTGGGAAGTTTTCCTGTGTTGCTAGAACAGTGCGAGAGTGGAACTCCCTGGATGCAAGAACCTTTGGAAATGGAAGTTATAGGGTGACCCGGGGTAATGATGAGACATTTTTCAAATCTTTGTGTTTTACTGCGGCCCCAAACCTCTTAGCAAAAAATGGTCTGGTGCAATTTATCATTATCTTGTCTTCAACATAAAGGGTGTACTTACGGCGAAAATGGAAACGATAAAGACTGAAAGAAAGTGGTCGTGTCCAGTGAAGAGACGTAGCTCTGCTTTCGAACACCTGCGGTGCGGTTAGACTCCGCTTATCAGCAAGCAAATATCACGAAAGTTTTCAAAAAAGTTGTCGGCGTTCCGTCTGTGTGTGCGTGACGCGTCAATAAGAACATCCATTGACATTTTGGCAAATGCAATCGCGACAGGGTGGGCCGGTGGTTCTGCCTATGCACACGATGCTCAATTGGGAATGGAGAGGAGCAAAAGCCCATGTCCTACTACTTGCACATGCGAAAACTTGAAGGGCGGTGCGCACACAGGCCGCGGGCCCTCTCCTGTTCGACATGATCATAAACACTTGCAAGCATAGCATTGATCGTCAGAATGAATCGTCGGACTGTGGAGCAACGCGTGAATGTTGTGAAATGGGTGTATGCTTCTTGCAGAGTGAAATGCACAAACTCGTCAAAATTTCTACGGTTTGCGACGTTTCTGTCAAAACAAACAAAAAATAAATATGTCTGCAAAAAAACTGCCATGGCCTGAAGTTGCGTTTTAGTCGAAGTTATGGCCGCTGAACCACACCCAATTGCAGGCAGCACAATCCGAACACCCTGTCATTGAGATGCAAGCAGTCGCTCGTTAGACTTTTGCCATTACCGATAGAAAAAACAATAAAAACACGATTTGAATTTTTTCGCGCATAAAAATGTTGAGAAAAAAAACTCAACAGAAGCGTCATTTGTCGAGCGTCCCCGGCGTCAGCCTCACCTAAAAATAGGTGCAATTACCGTTTCCATTTTCGCCGGACACCCTTTATATTGTGTCTGGTTTTCTCTTGTCCTTGCGTTTTACAAAAAATTGAAAATATGTGTCTCATCATTACCCCATGCATTGGGGTAATGGAGAGACAGGCTTGGGGTAATTCTGAGACACCGGTATACACTTGAACCAAATGCATTTAAAGGCAATTTCTT
>JASGXE010003885.1:0-44043 GCA_030068105.1 Sinentomon sp. SZTP_YWyxl
GGAAACCAGCGAAATGTGTCCGTCTGAATGTCGTCTTTGCCACCCACAAAAACGCCATCCAGAGGTCATCCCCTGATGCCTCCCCACGACAACGAAACGGTCCCCGATGAACATATATAAGAATGAATGATGAATGACTTAAATGAATGAAAATGAATGAAAAATATTGATTGTTGGAATGTAAAGAGCAAAAAGATTACGAAATCTCTTGGATTGGCTTGACATAATAATTTGCTAAAATTGACAGAATATTACTCGAACCAATGAGAAGATGTTACGCCAATACTAAAAACGTGTTTTTAAATAGACCTTTCTTCTGCCAGGCTGCCAAACTCCGTTCCAAATAAAGATGCACTTAAAATACGCGTCAAGTAAAGAATGAATAAAAACTTTTAAATCTATGCAGCTCGTCTCCATTACATTCCCCCCGCTCGGCCAAAGGATGTCCTCATCCTTTTAAATTAAGACATCACTCCGAAAAACAATAAGGAATTCAACATTAACAAAGAAAAATTAAATAAACGTCAAAGACATGTCTAGACATATGGATCGCTCACGTATGATACCGTCTGAGCGCGCGGCCTCTAGTATAAAAATTTCAAGATACTTTTTAAATCTCTGCAGTTCTTTTCAAATCGAAAATACGGTTCTTGCGCGACAAATGAAGAACGAATTCGGCGTGTTGACAATGGTAGAATCGTCGACTCTCGAACTTCTGGCGATCTTGAAACTCGACAATCCTGGAACGTGGTCGTCCTGCCGCCATCCCACCGATCAGACGAATTATCCCGAAGATGGCCGTTGAAGTGAAGAATTCCTCGCGTCAGAATCCCGGTGTATATTCTCGAAGATCCGTTGTAGCCGGCTCCTCTTGACCTGAAGTAAGACTTGGAGCATTCCGTTCAGCAACCATCTCTCTGTCAGGGAAGGCGGTCCTCATGTTGTAACGGGACAACTGGAGAGTCCGGGAAAGAAGTGAATGTCCGTATAGGCAGCGAAGAAACGAGGGCGGTCTGAATATGCCAACAGAAAATGCCATGTGGATCGTAAACAAGGTCAGTATAACCATGAAATGACGTGAAGGCGGGTTCAACTGAAACTGAGCGTCGTCACACTGGTGACGAAGCGTCGTCACACATTTTGTTAAAACAAAATACCTGTCACCAAAAATCACTTCACAGTTGAAACGCAAACCAGTTGATGAGGCAGGGTATCTAGGTACTGGCCAAGAGTAACGGTACATGTCGCTTGGTACCTTCCTATGTTACACATTGGGAATCACTAATCAGGGGAAATCACTGAACGAATGTGGAAATTAATATCTACGGCCCAATTCACAAAATGGTCTTCTGCCTGCAGAACTTAAGTGAAATGGGCTGGCGGTTAGGGTCATTCGGGGACGCTGAGTGATGCTGAAATTGTGATGCTTTACCTACTTCTCTGATGTTGGCATTTGGATGCTCGAGACTCTCTCGTCGAAATGGAAGCTGCAAGAAGACTTTCGACGACTTAGTGGCTGATTTGACGTAGACTGCAAATTGAAGGCCTTCATGTGGTGTGCTTGATATCTGGAATACAGAATGCCAACAGTTAGGTATTAAATACCCAGAATTGGATTAAACAAAGTCTTTTGTCATGGAGGAAAATCATCGTCCTGCATTGAAAATCTAGACAATTTAGAAGTAGACTACCTATCAATGTGACAACACACAATTCGAAATTTCCATAGAGATCGTTCGGGCTCACATTTGAATGACATCAGCCTGAAGGGATAGACCTAGGTATGTAACCCTGGCATAGGCTACCAACTCGAATGAAAAAGGGCTTGTGCTTCCTGGATCATCCAAAAAGGACGGCGAAATAAACGGAAGAGTCATGCGAGTGATTTTTGAAACTTTTCCAGGTGGATTGCAGAGCGCTTGGGTAGATAGAAAATATGGGGCATGTAGGGCATGTAGAAAATATCCACTTAAAGTGGGTGTGGCAGGAGCACAACTTAACCTCATGGACAACTAACTGGACAGTGGACAGTCTCGTACTTGATCTTACCAAAAATTTTGCTACCGAAACCCATGTAGGTAGGTGTTTCGCAGTAGGTAGGTAGGCCTACCTAAAAAAAAATAAGGGACATTGAATCCTTCGGTGAATTTGCAGTGGTAGAATTGGCACAAAATCAACTGCGCCTGTGGAATGATTCCATGGTAAATCTCTGGTGGTCCCTGAAAACTGGATTGAGTTCAGCCCTGCAGTCCGGATTTCAGGGATCGCTTAAGTCTATGCCAAAGATGGGCAGGTAGGTAGGCACCAACGTGAACACTTTGTAAAAAACATCAGGAAAATATAAAATAGGTAGGTAGGCAACATGTCTAGCCTTGGAATTGAGTGGCATTCTTAAGCCACCCAGAAAAAAAGACATCAGTCATGGAAAACTAAACCAAACCACAAGCGTGGAGACTGGAGAGGCAACCGGCTGGCAAACTCGTCAATTGTCAGCAGCTCATACTGCATTGCTTGCACCGGTTCCCATCAGAACACCGAAGTAAAGCAACTTTGGGCAAGGACAGTCAGTAGGGAAGGTACCTACTTTCCTGAGCCTAACTTGGATGGGAGATCATCCTCTTCTACCCCTGGTTGTGCTGCTGGAAGGGATCTTTTAGTAGCCAAGTCAGTCACTCGACTCCTTCAGATGGGACGTTAAATACCTAGAGGAGGTCCCATGTGTAGCATCACACTGTGCAAGTTAGGACATGAAAACCGAGATCCAGGTTCAAGAGAGAGGCCTGGATGGTAACAATACACAGAAGCCACAGAATTTCCATCGTGCTGTCCGTCCCTGTAATTCTGCGGAAATTACAATTGCAATAGCTGCAAAAATTTTGGCATGGATGGCTGTGTCTTTGGCCTGGGCTGGCACAAGTGCTGGAGCAGTTGCTCTACCGGTGTAGGTATGCCTAACACTGCACTGAGCAAGAACTCCCACTGGCATATGCCTAAAAGACGTTCGCAGGTGCACATGTGCACGATAATTGCTCCCATGCAGGTGTAGGTCATTTCAAAGAGATCCCCAAGGAGCCCTATTCCCTGGCTTTGAAATTTCCTCTCGTGTTTGGAGAAATTTGTCAAGACGAATGTGTTTAAAAATTCTCGGAGATTCGGAATGAAAAATGTTTCAAATTGCAGGTGGGAGTTTTGCACTGAGTGGAAGCTTTGCACGAGCACGAGCGCATGAATAGGTACCTACCTACCATCACTGGGATGACCAATCTTGTTTCAGAAAAGATTATCAACATTCAGACATTCACACCCTGCTCAAAATCACGCCGGGAAGGCACCCACCTGTTAAAATAAACAGCGAATGGGAGATTAGGTAGGTATGACAAAAAAAACTCACGATCACAACTGGTGAAAATGAATATGATTCCAGATGGCATGACAGCGACAGCAGACCTGAAGACATGCCTTCCATGCGACATGATCTTGATCTCGGGGTAAAATCCGGATGGTTGCTTGATAAAGATTTCAAATGACAGTGGCAGATGGACAACAAGGGAGGGCCGGTGGGGACAAATCGTCCAATCGACAAATTTGCAGCAAAGCAACTCAACAGCAAGAGGAGCTCCAGACGCCAAAGACCCTGAACGATATCTCCTTCCCTGGTGACCACGCAACCGTGGTGATCATGGCATCCAGAGCAAAACGGCAGGACTCAGATGACAGCAGAGAGCAGATCACAGATCGTTTGCCACAGCAGTGTTTTCTCTGATCGACAGTCAGACCTGATCGCAGGCGACGATGAATGGAATGGATGGGAGATTCGCTGCATGTACTGGGGAGAGTCGCCAGCGGGCAGCGGGAGCGAGCAGCAGGCGTTGGGTGGCTGGCTGGCTCCAGAAGATGGCGGCGATTGCGCAATGCAACGTCAATCAATGCGGTGCCACAATGAACAATTGATCCGAAATCCCGATACAACGAAGCCTCCGTGACTCGCATAATTTCGCCGAAAAAAATAAACGCTTGCCCGGTCAATTTTTGTTCTTTTCTGGTTTGCCAACAAAATTGAAATTGTGGAAATTGTTCAATTGAATTATGCTGGGGCATATATCGCTGTCAATAAATCATACCGCTGGAATCGGGGTTTTGGGCCGTGCACAAGCCGGGTTCCACAAGGGTCAAAGCCCCTTTGCATGGGATCTGACGAAAATTCGGCCTTGAGGCCTTCCTTGCATCGCCGCCTGCGGGCAGCACAAGGACTCATATGGACCTGTGTCGGAGATTTTGTGGATTAAAATGAAAATAAGTTCCCGCTTTGCAATTAAGCTCTCCAACACTGGCACAAGTGTATCAATGTGGGATGGGAATTTCGAAGGTGGATGTGATTCCGATTCAAAGAGCATACATCTTCTTCGCGCAAACACTCCAAAAAATGCAATTTCCTCGTCGTCGGCATTGGGCGCTGAATTCTCGAAGAATATCCGCAATCCAGGAGGGAAAATGCCATTCCCTGCCCCCCCCAAAAAGCACATCTGGGTTTGTCTATAATGAGAAGAGTGCTGGAAAGTCAGGCAAATGGCAATGGAAACAGGAACTTCCATATTCAGTTGTTTTTCATGATCCTGACCGTCACTGAATGTGTATTCGCGAATGCGCCCATCCTGTGGCATACCGCATAAATGTTCCCAAAGGCGGAAATTCGCATGGAGTGACATCCGGTCACAAAACACGCGAGAGATGTGAATTACACCCTGCCGGTTTTTATTACACCTTTTGGGGTGTACTGTTTCCGATACTCCCTTTGGGTGTTATTTGATTCGATTATTGCATTCCCCTGCACTCTTTTGGGTGCAGATTTAAAATATGTGTGTATTCACACCCGAAAAGGTGTAAAATGAATCCCTTTTATTTTCTGTGAATTCAATGTTGTTATTTGGCCGCATTTTCCATTGCCATTTACTCAACCGAAAATTCGAAAATGCATAAAAATCGGGCACCGGAACAAGCACCAGCTCCGGACAAATCGTCAAAAAGAAAATGTTCCAAAACACAAAAAACCGGGACCCAGAATAACCGCACACTGGACCAACCACAAAAAGGAACCGCAATCGGCGCAATCTGCTGGACCCAGAGCTCGATGCTATGCGAGTTCCATGCTATTTCTAATGACAATAGGGATCCATGGAAAGGTCATGGAAAATGTTTGATGCAGCATGGTTATTCCATGGCAACGTCATGTGGAGAGATGTTCCCATGCTTTTCCCATGACTTATCATGGAAAAAGCATGATAGGTACATGATTATTCAATGGCAGCTAAATATCCGCCTTTTTCCATGCTTCTTCCATGATAATCATAGAATAGCCATGGAAAAACCATGACCTTTTCCGTAAGGGAACGAAACAGTCCCCGATGAACATATGTAAGAATGAATGAAAATGAATGAAAAATATTGATTGTTGGAATGCAAAGAGCAAAAAGATTACGAAATCTCTTGGATTGGCTTGACATAATAATTTGCTAAAATTGACAGAATATTACTCGAACCAATGAGAAGATGTTACGCTAATACTAAAAACGTGTTTTTAAATAGACCTTTCTTCTGCCAGGCTGCCAAACTCCGTTCCAAATAAAAATGCACTTAAAATACGCGTCAAGTAAAGAATGAATAAAAACTTTTAATCTATGCAGCTCGTCTCCGTTACAACAAAAATTTGCAATACCCAACAAAGAGCAACATAGTAATCAAGCTTTTTTTATTGATTCCAATCCAACAATAAGAGACGGTAGTTATGCTGTGGTGCTGAAATCATGCACGGATCAAAAACATTTTGAGCAATTGAGGTTCACTCAGAGGTCTTCAGATTTCTGTCGTTTCTTCGGGTTAAGTCTCAGCGGACACAAAAAGTTTAGACTCTGACCAATCCAAGAATGATGTAACAAGGGGAAATGCCTTGAGAAAGAATAGAAGTTGCAGCTTCTCGGAACAATGGCTAAAGTTGCATGCATCAGCGATTTGAATTCAAGTTTCAAGACATGGAATATCCCACACAATTGGAAAAAATTGTGATAGAAATTTTGAAACACAAAATACGGGGGTTGTTGACTACGTTTCTGCTTTTGAGACTGTTGACTACGTTTCTACTCATGTTTTTCGGAAGATTTTCTCCCATGGCATTAAAATCTGATAATTTTCATGATATCGGGTAATTTATTGATCAATCCGATGCAAATTAAATAATCTTAATCTGAAAACTTGAAAAACACACCAAAAGCAGTCAAAAATGAACAAACAGAGCAATTGAAGAGAGGATCTGCTCAGCAGAATACAAGATCCAAAAGAACAGAGCACAAAGCCCCGGATCCCGATAACATCGGTACATGCTTGCTGATTATGCTGTTGGCAAAAACCTCATTTATATGCAGAAAATTGGCGTTTTTGTCTCGGATCAGTCGGACCAACGATTCTTGAAAAGGACCTATTACTCAATTGATCTCGCTGTTACTTTTTGATGGTTTCTCGTGACCCTACGAGTATATGTTCAAAATGGGTGATATTTAAATGCCATGGGAGAAAAACTCCAAACAAACAAGAATTGCTGTGCAAAGACAGAAACCTGTTCAGAGAAATATTTCTATGGAAGGAAATATTTAGCAAATGAAAAGAATTATTAAAAAAGATTAAATAACAGCAGCAGCCTGAACTGTCCTGACCTGAAGCCGCTGTCTCATCCAAATCGGGTAGCAAAGGATCAGTTTTCGTTTCAAAGAAGCTTTTGTCATCTTCCATAAAATTATGAAAACCTCCATCTTCAACTTCCAGGAAAGTGAAAGGCACATTTCTGCTGACATCTTCTTGCTTCAAGGCAACCTTTCCTTCACAGAATTCCCGTTCTGTTTTAAAACCCTGGTCAGAACTGACATCACAAACAGGATCATCAAATAAACTCTCCACGTCATCGATTGATGGGAGCAAGAATTTTGAAAATTTGGTCTCTTCGGCTTCAAATTCGAAATCCACCATACATTCCTCCTTGAAAGCAGGATCAATTAAGCATAAGTCGCTGATTTTTGAGACTGCCATATCTGACCTTGGCAAAATTTTGGCATCTGAGATTTCCTTGGGAATGAAAACAGTTATAGTAATTCGAAATAGACAAACCAAATGTACATGCATGAGAGATATGTTCTAAAAAGGATTAAGTTTTACATTTTGAAAGTTAAAATAGAAACCTCAATCATCAAGTGGACAGTCTCTGAACAAGTGATTCAGAAATAGCGACAGCAACTGCGGGGTGTTTCATTGCGCAATTCTGGTCACCTTCCTACCAACTAATACAATACGAGAATTTTGGCACTTTTTTGTGTTGGGTCCATATTGTCGGACCAGATTTTGGATCTACGGTCCCCTAAATGTGCCAAGTTCTTATCACGTCTGCATTTCTGCTAGTTTAAGCGCAGAAAGGAAATCTTGCTCCAGTGAAAAGTGGGGGTGTTTTTTTACGTTTTTTTATGAAGGAAGCTTTTATTTTATAAATTTTATGGCGAGCAGAATGAGACAGGAGTTGAGAAATCATAGGAGCAGAATGAGACAGGGGCTGGGAAAGAGTAAGAGCAGAATGAGACAGGAGCTGGGAAAGAGTAAGAGCAGAATGGGACAGGAGCTGGGAAAGAGTAAGAGCAGAATGAGACAGGGGCTGGGAAAGAGTAAGAGCAGAATGAGACAGGAGCTGGGAAAGAGTAAGAGCAGAATGGGACAGGAGCTGGGAAAGAGTAAGAGCAGAATGAGACAGGGGCTGGGAAAGAGTAAGAGCAGAATGAGACAGGAGCTGGGAAAGAGTAAGAGCAGAATGGGACAAGGGCTGGGAAAGAATAAGAGCAGAATGAGACAGGGACTGTGAAAGAATGAGACGGAAATCAGTGGGATTGTTGTCACCGAGCTAACTGGAAAGAAAACAGAAATGCAGGGAGTTTGGGCATTCAACCTCCGCTGCAGGAATCTTGTCAGTCGTCCTTGTTGCAGGGGCTGCAATGCTGGCGGAATGAGATAATTCCCGTTTCCATTTTCTTAATTACAGAACAACTCAGGCAATTTGTAACTTCAATAGAACAAGAGATCAATCACAACAAACAAAAAAGACAGTGCCTAAAATAAAAACAAAAAATCTTGAAAATAATGTGCGAATTGCTGTTCTACGATCGCTGATGTGCAATGCGATTGACCTGATGCCTGGCAGCATTTTCAACTCACTCAAGACGACACCAGGGACCTTATTAAATTGGCTCACTTAGTGATCGCCGTGAACTAAAACCCAACTTAGCGGAGGTTAAGTTTTCTGGCTGCTATCAAATTGCCGCACTTAACTTTCCCGTGCACTCAACCTCCACTGAAACGTTAAGTTCAGTTTGACAGATCAGCCATCCATGCCAATGCAAAAGTTTAGTGGAGGTTTAGGCCGCTACAGGGCACCCCTAACCTCCACTAAAACGCAAATGCTGCAAAATTTCCATTGTTGGCACATTCAATGTATGTTTTTGGTGGTAATTTTTCTAAATTTATTTGAGCAAGTGAAATGCGTTATATGCAGTTCGTTTGCATTTATGCGAATTTATTGTATTTTTTTAAATGTCTGTGATGTTTTGTCTTTGGCTTGCGGCAAACTGAACTTTGACTTCTGTTGCGACATTTCTTATTCTCATGAGATGAGAATATACAGCAATTTTTTTTTAAGTAAAAATAAATACAAACTGCGGTTAGGACAGCCGTGTATCGCCATTGCACTGATCTGTTTCAAAAACAATGCCAAAGTCATACTGCTGATATTGGAACTGGAAGTTGTAAGATAAGCTTACCGCACCAGTACCTAAAGCGCTCGGCATGATATCTGGGAGCCAAATTTTTCCAAATGACATATGAACTTTCTTCCCATTTCTCAACTATTCAGATGAACAAAACTCGCAACTCTTCAGACACTTTTCGTTTAACATGTGATTTGAGGGCCATCGGCCACAGACTTGAACAAGGTCCACCAAAAGTCCCAAAAGCAATAACCCGGCAATAACGATTGCACCTATAGGCGTGTGAATGTATTACTCACGGGTTACCGCCCATCGGTGTCGTGGGCGGTAACCCGTGGGTCAACTTCACATGCATGCAAAAAGCTCCCGTATTTGTAGCTTTTCGATTCAAGCTGACGGGAGCTCTACTCGCAGAGTCTCCGCGTTGTAATTGTGTCATTCATGTGTTTTTCATTCCATTGCCTTTGAAATGCAATGGAATGAAATCCAACCCAACGATTGTGGCAGCAGACATTTTTAGACATTATTAGACTCTGTATAAAAATGACAAGCAATAAAAATGCGACATAGCAATACACATTCTATTGCCATGCCACCAAACACCGGAATAAAAAAATGTGCAAATAGTCAATGAACCGAATCAGAGGTGACAGGAAAATCAATTCTCAATAGCTTGTGGTTATGGCCCTGAACAAGCATGCCATGCCAACTGTGCAGCTTTCTTCTCGCTGGCGCGCACAGGCAAATTCTTGGCAACAGACACGTTGCAGGGAAATATCTACAATTGACATTTTCTGGCACCTTTTGGCACCAACAAGGATCAGGTTCTTTAACAAAAGTGTTGACCACTCGAAGATTGTCTAAACAGAAAAAAAAAACACTTTAGAATAAAAAGCGAGACAAATCAAATAGCGGACAAATCTCGCGGACAAAAATCCAGCGGACAAAAATAGCGGACAAATCAAAAATCGTACGAAAGGGCAAGAAGTTAGAAATATGCAATTCTCTGGATTTCTTTTGAAGTGCCGCATGCATCGTGATGTGCCCTTATTGCTGGCTTTGGTGGGAACTTTTGCCTCAAGAAAAACACGTTTTTGCACCCACCGTTTGAAAATGAACCCTATCTTTCAAATTTTCTTCGAAGCTTCTGAAGGCCGCTCCGCTCTCATGACCTCCTGCCAGAGGCTTTACTCTTTGGAACCTTGCTGGGTTTCTGTCCCACACCCCATTTACTGGGGGCGCCGCCCATGAGACGCCGCGACAGGGCCACGTCCCCACTCCAGTCCAGCCGACTGGCAGCCGCAAAATCCCACCACCCCTGAGAAAACCTGAAACAGAAATCTTGGTTGGGAAATTCCTTTGCCCCTTGTTGTGTGTTTTCACTTCTGATTGGCTCATTTCCGCTTTTCACTGTCGATTTTTAGCGTTTTTGGCGTAAAATTTAAATCATTTTGCCGTTTTCTAAATAAAGAAAAACATAATCTGATTTTCAGTGAATGTCCCGCAGTTTTGTGTTTTTCGGGGGAACCCGACTTTCGTCTCTGCGAGAAAAAGTGAAATTTATGAAGCTTTGTTGCCAGAGGCATGTTGCAATCGCGGTTTTGCTTGCTGCAGACTCAACAGAGATTTTTCTCTGCCCTTTTTAAGAGTGAAGAAGTCATCCTAGCGAAAATGACCCCTCTATAAAATAACATGCGCCGAATTTTTGACATATTTTGAGACAAGCTTACAACTCGCAGGGAGTGTCGAGATATTAATTATTTTTGAAAACTGAATTTTATGACCACACATGGTATCACCACGGCGGCCGACTCTGTAAAGTGGAGGTTGAGTTCACGGCAATTTAAGTGCGACGAATTTGATAAGACTTAAAAAAATCTTAACCTGGCCTTAAACTTAAAAAATAAGGTGGACTAAACTTTTAAGTTCACGGGATTTTAAGTGAGCCAATTTAATAAGGTCCCAGGAGCTCCACAATAACCTTCTCTTCAACAACCATGGCCATAATTTAGGCCTAAAAATCGGATTATTCGGGGTGTCCATTTTTGTGCCAGCAGCCAAGTCAACCCCGCAAATACCTGCTTCAATCCCCCATACACATGAAACGTTCAAAATTCGTGGCCATGCTTTAAAAACCCATGACGAATCCAGCGTTGTTTTCTCATGTTGTCTTGATATGTCACAGATAAACAGGGTGTCCCGTAAAAGCTCCACGAAAACCATGCCCGACTGTCCCTTACGGTGAAACACATCGTATAATTAATTTTGGAAAAAATGGCTCCGGGCCCCCATTTCCATGTTATGCACCCCTCTAAAAAATACCACAAAATGGGCCCATTTCGGGCGATTATGGGGGAGGTAAGAATTCATCGTATAACAGTCAAATTTTCAGGACAGGTTCTACGGAAAAAGCGAAACATAAAATGTTCACGACAAAATACGCTCCGACCCACCACTTCGAAGCAGTGCTCCCCCCCCCCAAAATCCAAAAAGCCCAAATTGTGATGGTCTTGGTTTAACTGAGATATGAAGAGAGTGGGCTGCCGTAGAAATACCATTTTTCGAGGACAGATTCTCAAGAGTAACCTGAACAAAAGATGTTCAGTGAAAAAATTTGCTCCGACCCCTCATTTCTACGCCATAGCAGCCCAAAAACTGGTGAAAACTTCTCATTTTCATGGCAACCATGGTAACCTAGTGGGTTTTTATACAAGCATCGGAACCCTGCGAAAAAGAGACGTTTTTTAAAAGTAAAAGTAAAGTAAAGTTCTGTAAAAGTCTTTGGACATGCGAAACCAAGGAAGGTTGCAACTAGTGTACAGCTACCTTCCGTTTCAATTCGAAAGTGTATCCCAATTAATATAATTATTCAACAATGGATTTTTGTTGCTCTTTAAAACCACCGCAGTGCTCTTTTTTGAATGGGCAACAGAAATTAAATTTTTTGCGTTGTTTTTGAGATTCCATTCACTTGTGATTCCTGCTTACAAAACGCGCGACAAGTTTCTTTACCCATTTTTATATTTGGCTACAAAAATATGATGCAAGAAAAACAATATGGCTGAAAAGTCAGAAATGATCAAATAAAAAGTGACAAAATTCCACAAAAATTGATTGAAAGGCAGCCAGGCAGTGGAAACCTCGACACTCAAGAGAGTGGCCATGCTGGATGAGGTTATTCAGCTTTTGTTTTTATTTTTTATTTTTTGTAAAGTGATCAAACTCGCCAAATTTCAATGGACCATTTCATGTTCTTGTTTTTTTCTAGATTTCACGCAATAAAGAGTAGTTATCTCTTTACGAGTGTAAAAAAGAGGTCATCTGATGTGCTTCTCACAACATTTTTTGTGCTTCCAATGTATTCCCACATGTCACATATGATCGATTGTTCTGAGGAAGGACAAATTTGATATAGGCCTGCCTGTAAATGATTTGCATTGATTTGATTGAGTAGCAGCGACATGTCTCACTTTTAAAGGCCCATGAATTGAATATGATGTATCGTACAAAAACGACTTATCTACGAAGTGATGATTTTGATGAAGCATGTTCATTGCATACTTTGTACTGAACTCACACTTGTCATACAACTAAAACATACTCTCTTTTTTGTTTAATTGTCTATGTTAAAGGCACAGCACCCTCGATTCTAGTAGAAGGGGCGTTGTCATCACAGAGTAAAAATACAATGCAGCAGAAGGTGCGCTTCCAAACATTTCAGCGACACATGGAAATGCAGCACCATCTGTGAGAAAATTTGCCGAAACGTGCGGATCGAAATGCAAATTTGATAGCAGGCAGTGTCTCGCAACGCGACTTTACCATCAGCGGACTGCATCTAAAGTGTCTTAGGCCTATTTTTAGAGGACAAAACAACTGAATGTCCTCTGAAAAGTATGCCAAAGATCTACATCTCAGATGCAGTCCTCAGATGTGAAGCCACGTTGCGTGATACTGTGCCTGCCATCAATTTTGCATTTGGATCTCCGCATTTTGCCGATTTTTTTTCACAAATGGTGCTCCATTGAGATGTATTTCGGCAGTTGGGCTGAATGTACTTCAGTGAGAATGGCGTTTGGTTCGAATGAGTTTCAGACCGAACAGCATTTGGTGAAAAATGGTTTTAAGTTCGAATGGTTTCAAGATCGAATGTTTTTGGGTTGAGTATTGCTTTGGTCGTGGTTTGTTTGTTGTTTGCCTTGCATTTTGTCCAAGTTTCCGCTTGTCCTTAGAGTTTTTTTACAGTGGGATATGTTAGTGATGACAATTATTGAACTCAACTAACTTGTGACAAGTGACGATTTTGATGACGCTTCAAGGCACTTGCGTACACTGTACTGAAGTCACACTTGCCACATTTAAATGGTTTGTCTAATGAGTGACGCATTTGATGACGCTTTAAGTCAATTGCGCACTTTGCACTGAAGTCACACTTGCCGCATTTAAATGGTCTCTCTGATGAGTGACGCATTTGATGACGCTTTAAGACAATTGCGCACTTTGCACTGAAGTCACACTTGCCACATTTAAATGGTCTGTCTGATGAGTGACGGATTTGATGCAGCTTCAATTTCCTTGGGCAGTTTGCAGCGTAGTTGCAGTTGTCACATTTAAATGGCTTGTCAGAAGAGTGACACATTTGATGTCGTTTCAGATGCCTTGGATGCACTGTGCTGTAGTCACATATATCACATTTGAAAGGTCTCTTCGAAGAGTGCATGATTTGATGCAGCTTCATGCTCTGTGGGTACTTTGTAGTAAAATCACACTTGTCACATTTAAATTTCTTCACTGAAGAGTGACAAATTTGATGCTTCCTGATGTCCGACAGGCAAGCCGCACTGTGATGACACTTTTCACATTTATATGGCCTTTCCGAAGTGTGACGGATTTTATGATCTTTCAGGCCCTTCGTGTGCTTTGTAGTGAAGTCACACTTGTCACATTTAAACAGTTTTTCGGCAGAGTGAATGGTTCGATGCCGCTTCAAGCTGCTTGAGTACTTTGTACTGTAATCACAATTGACACATTTGAATGGTCTTTCAGAAGAATGTGTGGTCTCATGTCGTAACAATCGTGACAAGTATTTACAGTTGCGTTCACATTTGCCACATTTCAAGGTTCGCTCTGTTGAATGGCTGACGTGGTGTCGGCGAAAATTGAGTGAATCCTTTGTTGTGCAGACACTCTCCTCACACTTGAATGGTCCACCAACATCACACGATCTTTGCTGTTGATTCTTCTCCAATCCGATGGGTGATTCTGCAAAGAAGAAGAAGAGGAGTAAAGAAGAAGAAGAAGAACGTAAAGATTCTCTAAAGCAGAGATGAGAAATGGCTCACCTGATTTTGGGGGTCCCCCCAAAAGAAAGGAAAAGTGAGCCATGTTTATTTCTCCCATTTATTTTCGAAAGGACAAAGCCAGTGGAGGTAAACTTGGTTCTTCAAACAACTTTGAACATTGGTGTGAACCCACCTCTTTGCAGGCAAAGTGATCTGTTTAGCTATCAGTCCACCACACTTGCACTCTTCAAAAACATTTTTCCCTGCTAATTTTTGTAACAACTCGTCCTAGCCATGCTGAAGCATCTTCAAGTAAAATATGTTTAACGATGTCTGAATGATCCGTTAGCTTTTAGAGAGCTTCTTACAGCAAAATTAGACAAATTACACTGTCATTTTACCGAAATTCATGAAGACATTGATTTGAACAAGAAAAGAAATGTCAGCGAAAAGGCGCTTGCTATTTCTTGCATCAAATCTTGCATAAAATTCATGACATGTTCAGTCAATGTTAGATGATAATTTGCTGATGACTTTCTTGAGAAATCAGGCAGCAGAAAACATAAAGCTCCAAATCTCTAAATGTTAACATGTTAACTCCTGTCAAAGTGAGCAATGATTATCGTAGAAATCTCACATATTTACAAATGTCAGTGCTGCAGTTGATTTTGGTTTTGTGAAATGAGTTACAGAAAAATTAAACAGAATGTTTGATCAAGTTTTCGAGAAATCACTGCTCTGTTCTTGTGTTACCACCTCACACTTGACTGTTGTGATGTCAAAAAATGTTCGCTATTTCCGGGACCGCATCAACCACAAAGGTTTGTTATCAACACATTCTTGGTGCTTCGTCTTCACCTGGTCTTGACGATAGAGAGGATAGTCATGCTATGGCACTGAAATTATACATAGATCAAAAACATTTCAAACACTTGGAAGTTCACGCAGAGATTCACATTTCAGATTTCCGTTTTTCTTCTGAAAGTCCCCAGAGACACAAAACGTTTAGATGCTGGCCAATCCTAGAATGACGCAACAAGAGGAAATGCCTTGAGAAAGAATAGAAGTTACATCTTCTCAGAACAGTGGCTTGTTGCATGCATCGGCGTTTTTGGATTCAAGTTCAAGACATGGAACATCCTACACAATTGGAAAAAATTGTGACAGAAAGTTTGAATCACAAAATACGAGAGTTGCAGGATAAGTTTCTACTTTTGCACAGAAACTCATGTTTTTCGCGAGATTTTCTTCCATGGCAGAAAATATGATCATTTTTTGATGATCCCGGGTGATTTCTTGATCAATTCGATGCGAATTGTTAATTTCCTCGTAATTTGAAAAACACAACATAGGTATTCAAAAATGAACAAACGGAGCAATTGAAGAACGGGCCGATTTACCAAAACGCAAGATCTAAAAGACCCAGAGCACAAAGCCCGTGTTCTGATCACATCGGTACGTACATGTTCATTGACCGGACTTTTTACTACGTAAATCCCATTTTTACACTGAAAATTGGCCTTTTTGCCACGGATCAGTCGGATCAATGAATCTTGTGTTCCTGTGAAAAAGGTCCATTCCTCAATTGCTCTCGTTGTTCATTTTTGACTGCCCCTCGTAATCTATTTATTAGTTGTCTGCATTGGATTGATCAAGATCAGATTTCAATGCCATGGCAGAAAACTTCCCGAAAAACATGAATTTTTGTGCTAAGATAGAAACTTTATTCAAAGACCATCGTAACATGAAGGGCAGAGAAATACACAGCAACTGAAAAATATGGTTGGAAGGGAGAACTGTCCTGACCTGCAGAAGCTGTTTCATCTGAATCGGGCAGCAAAGGATCAGTTTTCATTTCCAAGAAGCTTTTGTCATCTTCCGTGTTTTGAAAACCTCCATCTTCAACTTCAAGGAAAGTGGCATCCACATTTCTGCTGACATCTTCTTGCTTCAAGGCAACCTTTCCTTCACAGAATTCTGGTTCTGTTTTAAAACCCTGGTCTGAACTGACATCACAAACAGGATCATCAAATAAACTCCACTCGTCGACTGATGGAAGCAGGAAGTTTGAAAATTTGGTTTCTTCTGCTTTGAATTCCATTTCTACCACACTTTCCTCTTTCAAGGCAGGATCAATTAAGCTCAATTTGCTGATTTTTGGGACTGCCATGTCTAAATCCGACATGATTTTGGTATCTGACATCTCCTTTAGAATGAAAACAGTTATGTTAATTCAAAATAGACCCGTCTAATGTACATACATGAGAGATGTATTCTGAAAAGGATTACATTTTACATTTTGAAAGTTTGTCATAAACGACAATCATCAACTGGCCAGTCTCTGTCCAAGCGATTCAGAAATATCAACAGTAATTGTGGCAGTGTTTCATTGTGCAAATCTGGTCACCCGCAAACAAAAACGTTATTAAAACTGTGGCACTTTTTCTGAGAAGAGTCCATATTGTCGAACCAGATTTTGGAGCTTGGTCATTTAGAAGTGTGATTTGTTGCCATATCTGCATTTCCGCTAGTTTGAGAGTATAAAGGAAACCTTGCTCCATTGGAAGGTGGGGGAGGGGACTTTCGGAGGGGACTTTCCATTTCTATAATATTGCCCCATTGCAGTAGGTTAGTTCCTTCATCAAAGTGCTGCCAAAATCAAAATTCACATCGACAAATACATATATGGGTCCTTCTCAGAAACGTTGCCAAATTTATGAAGCGTTTTTTTTTTTGGGTTTATTTGAAGGACATTTCCTTAATTTCCACAAATCTTCAGGCTTTCTCTCTTCACCAACCTAACAGGGTGCACAATCATAAACAAAAGAAATAGTTGGCTGCCTTCTTTCTGAGTGTTTCCATCGTTTTGGGGAATTGTGGATCCTTGTTGGGTGTCATTGTAGGTGGTATTCTGGATTTTTACGAAGCCACATGGGAGTTTGTTTCATCTGAATTCGACAAAAAACCAACACAACAATCATGATTCAAAATGTTACCCAAAAAGGTGATCTGAAGTGTGTCTGCAGCAAAATTGGCCAAAAAATCCATGCAGTTGCCAACAAAACATACGTGCTCATTATCCTCCATTGCCTTTATCGCATCACCTTCATGGGGTCGGGATGCCAAAGCCATGTTAAACGAAAAACATGTTCCAGATATTCTCCTGCTTTCAAAATGAAGAAGAGTAACTCTACACAGTTTACAACCATTCGGTAATTGGTTTGATACTCATTTGAAACCATTCACATATTGGTTTGATGCTGTGTAAAAGTGTTTTTTAAACCTTCGCATGTAGGTTTGACACTTTTTTCACTTAATCCGACAGAGGACTATTTCCATCAGAACCTTTGGAAGGTAGTTCGTCCTTTTCGCCGGACTTCAAAGTTGAGCTTGTTTCTACCGGGAGCACCAGGATCCATGATGTTTTTATAGACCCACGGTGTCTCACCAGTCCCCAGGACCGCTTCTTCAGGGACAGACTGAAACGGCTCTCTGGACACCGAGGGGACTATAAAAACATCATGGATCCTGGTGCTCCCGGTCGAAACAGACTCAACTTTGAATTCCAGCTGAAAGGAAGAACTACCTTCCAAAGGTTCTGATGTCCTACGCTTGGCCACGTCATTGGCCTGTTACCAGAGAAAGGGTTCTTGGTCATCCGAGAGGAGACGTGACGTCCCCATGTGCACCTAATGAACCACTTCGAGATGTTAAAAGGAGTTGGATTCATCATGGCAGGCTGCAAGATGTACCATTGAATATTTCCATGTTTTGCACAAGTCTGACTCTTTTGAAGTGTGAAAGTGGGATTCTCCTCAAATCCCAGGGAGATGGAGAAAATCTTTCAATTATGACAGAGTGTGGAGGATAAATTCCTGCCATGACCGGTGAGCCCATGAAGCTGAAGCAATCGACGTTCCAGTCTGATTGCATTTCGAAAAGTTTTAGAGTTATCCAATGACCACCGAAATAGTTGATTTGACAACAGAAACTAAGCGATCGAAATCTTGATCCTCAAAATCAATCTCATTGGATCGAAATAGCTGATTCATTTTAATTTCATTTTAATTTTGCATCACAAAGTACTCGTAAATGTAGAAGATAGATAGATCTCCCTATCTATGAAAGCCCTTATTCTCCGGCAGTGTGTCTATTTCAAGAGACAGTGGGTCTTCATCTGCGCCACACGAGACATTTTGCGTGCTTTTGCATTTTTTCCTTTGGCAAAATTGAATCGTCGTGTGTGTGCCCACACGCGTCAATCTGTCCGCGGAGTCTTTTGTGTTGGTCGTGCCGCCACCCACGCTGCAATAATTCAGCAACAATGCATTGTTGCTCTGCATTGTCGCATTGCTGTTCGTGCATTGTTGCTTGCAAGGCACAGCAACAATGCCACAACTTCGCAACAATGCCATGTCCCTGCATCTGTTCTGGCCGAATTCAAAACCGATCATGGAGTTCATTTTCAATTCAAAACAGGATGGGTTGACCTTGGCAGCAGAATGAAAGTGCAAAGACGAAGGATTTTTCTCTTGGTCTGAAACAATTTTTTATCAAAACTGCCTTTTGATGGAATCAAAAGGAGTTTGGGGCCCCACACACGGTCAAAGAAAGCTGGATCCACACGACGCCAAATTCGCGCACGAGCCCTTCCTGCGCTCAACACAAAAATTGCCCGGAAATTCCATTCAGAGCATTCGCCTTTTTTTGTCGTGGAATTTTGACTTTCGCCAAAGCAAAACTTCGAGGAATGGCAGTGGAAACCAGACATGCATGTTCGACACGGACAAAAACCAATCCAGCCGCAGATGGCCAATGCATGGCAGTTGCAAGCCTGTGCAAATGGTGAAAAACTCCCTCCAAAACCAGCAAGGTGGTGCCCCGGTTCAATCAATGCAGCGAAGTCAATAAAATGTCCATTCCATTCGCAAAACAATTGAACACAAAACTCGAAGACGACAGGAGACAAAGCGCAGCTTCCAGCGGGTGGAGGCCCCAACTGAACATGCACCGCCAAAACACGGTTGCGGCCGAAGGTCGCTGTGGGGCGAAGCCCCACTAGTAATTATTAATTTGCTAGGAGATATCTCCGGCGCAAATCAGCAAGGATGAATGAAAACATAAAATTGCAATGTAAGCACTTAAAAGGAAGGATAACAATAAAAAGAACAATATGACAACCAATCAACTAATCAAAAATGAAGAACTTAACTCTAAATGTAATTTCAGCATCACTCAATCAATTTGCAAAAGCCAACGTTCGACGTTGCGTTTAAAATGGTCTACATTTATGTCACACCCAGTGCCAAAAACCTCAGCTGGTAGTGAGTTCCAGTCATTTGATGTCCTGACCACAAATGAAAACTTTCCAACATCCCTACGTGTCCATGCTACCCCTAACTTGAAGTCATGATCATGCCTTCCTTTATATGTTGCCGGGACAAGAAACTCCTTCACACCAGACCAACCTCCCACGTTGTTAAGTGCTGCAAAAAGGCCTGAACTCCTCACAATCCTTCTGCGAAGTGCGAGAGGGGCCCAGCCCAAATCCTTGAGCATTGCTGATACGCTTTCCCGGGGTGAAAAACAACCAGTTACAAAGCGAGCAGCCCGCCTCTGGACCCTCTCCAGCTTCTCGACTTGGTTAATCCGGAAGGGATCCCACACTGCAGAGGCATACTCCAACAAAGATCTGACTAGGGAAATGTAGACCAATTCCTTAATTGTTTTACTGGCTTTCTGGAATGTGCGCCTAACAAAAAAAAAGTGCTGAATTTGCTTTATTAACTGTGATATCAATGTGTGATATCCCAATTTAGTGTGCTGGTAAGTATGACACCAAGGTACTTGACATCATCAGAAAAAGGCAAAGCTGCACCAGATATTGTATATGCGGTTGGAAGGCGAGTTATCTTATTAGTAAAACTAAGAACAACACACTTATCGACATTCAGTCTCATCCCCCATCTGCTGCACCAATTAGAGATTTTTTGAAGGTCACTTTGAAGGTAACTGGAGTCAACAATGCAACCAATATCATAGGAGATCACACAGTCATCCGCAAAAAGATACACCTGGCAACTCAGATCCTTGGGGAGATCATTCATGAAAAAGGAAAAAAGGACTGGACCTAAAACACTGCCTTGGGGCACACCAGAGGAAACTCCCCTATAGCCCGACAAGAACTTATTTATACGTACTCTCACTTGCTGCGACCGCCCTTCAAGGAAATTAGTTATCCAATTCACAATGGGTGCAATCAAGTTCAGCTTCTCAATTTTTTCGATTAGGAATGCATGTGGCACAAGGTCAAAAGCCTTTTCAAAATCCAAAAAAACAGCATCGAGCTGCCCACCGGAGTCCAGGACATTGGAAACACGCTGGGTGAAATTAATTAATTGAGTTTCACATGAATAACCTGTCCTAAAACCATGCTGTGCAGGATGAATAGATGCAGTTAATTCTAACACATACTTTATGTATTCCAAAATTAAATGCTCCATAATTTTACAACACGAACTTGTCAAACTGATAGGTCTATAGGAACTCACCAACCTAGAATCACCCTTCTTGGGGATTGGGCAAACATATGCATGCTTCCATCTCTCAGGAAGCTGCCCAGTTTGGATGGACTTTTTCATTACCAAAAAAAGAAATTTGGAGAAAATTCTTGGAAACAATTTGATAAACCTAAAAGAAAAACCATCGGATGTCACACTCCCAGAATTTGGCATCCTCAAGATCCACTCAAGAATTTTATCCTGGGTAATGAAGTCCTCACTCGTAATGCAAGGGTCCTCACGGGCCGCAGTTTGAGAGGGTTGAGAGGGAAAAGCGGGAGTTGAAAATACTCCCCCAAAGTAATCATTCAACAGATTTGCTTTGTCCTCATCCAGATGTTTCAAATAACCACTCTCATCCAAGAGACCACTGGGTGTTGACTTCTGACCACCTTTGTGATGGGCAACATAATTCCAAAGTTTTTTGAAATTGTTTGATCTCCCTCCTTTGCACAATCCACTCACATACCTCTCTTGAGCTAAATCCTTTGCACTGTTAAGCTCTTTAAAAAGAACGTGATAGGCACGTTTATCCATATCTGACCTATTTCTTAACTTGTATTTCCGTTTACATCTGCGCTCCAAATTCCGAATCTCTCTGTTGAACCAACAGGGACGTGAATTCTTTCCCCTGACAACAATTGGAACACATGCCTGGTACTTGAAGACAATTTGCGAGAACCAGTCCCATGATTGTTCTATATCCATAGTGTCTACCTCTAGCTCGAATAGTGTCAAGTCTTCTGAGAGCAACCGACCCACCAAACCCACATCAACCTTAGAGAATTGAGGGACAAAATAGCTCTCACAATCAGCAGTTGTTAAACCATCCAAATGAATGTCCACATACACCATTTCGTGATCACTCAAACCTTTTTCAATTATTACATCTCCAAAAATTTCCAGGGGCCTAACAAAAAATAAATCAAGTGTATTCGCTACATTGTCAGTTATTCGTGTGGGCTTGTTGACAATTGAGAATTGCCAACTATTGACAATGTAGAATTGCCAGACAAGAGACTGATGGTATTTCTTCTTCTATCTGTAGCCTCAGGAATGATGCAGATGCGTTCCTTCCGAATTTGTTTTGTTTTCATCATGGCAAGTACCCTGGAGTTAGTCAACAAATGACCGCTGCTCTGTTTCCCTCAGAAAGGTGAGGCCCAGAGAAGGCTGATCAAAACGGCCTCGCAAATGGGAAGAAACAAATGATTGTACCCAGAGCAGGGCTTAAAGTGTGCCTGAGCCTACCGGAGCTGACCTCCGGCCGTCCCTGCGGCCACAGAAGCTGAACTCCAGGAGCCTTTTCCTCCAACATCTCAGGAACACCGGCATTGAGCTCCGTCCCTTTTCGCACGCTTAACCCTCAACCTTTCTGCGTCAAACCCATTTTTTCTTCACAAATCCGCCGATTCCATGGTATCTCCACGCTGCGCCCTTGCTCCGCTGTGTTGCCTTGTTTCCTCCCCATTGATGGCTCCTGTCTGCACGTCCCAAAACCGCATGAGGGCAGCCGAATCACGGTCATTCACGCCTTTCGACATCCCCTTAATTGTGAATGGTCACTCATCGCACATAAGTTTGTCTGCTGCTGAGTTGCTGGCCCATCACATACAAGGGAAATTATCATATTTTCCAGACATTCCATTTGCCTAGTTCATCCATTGGGACCCACTTTTTCCATTTTCGGTTCTTTGAAAACGTCTTGCGATTGAGAAATGCAAATAAATCTCAGTCATTTTCACAGGCATGGGAAACTAAAAAGCAAGAAACACAACAAAATCGATAAAAATCCATCATTTGAGATCTTCCATCTTGCTTGGTGCAGTTTTACTTTGAAACTTGTTTCGGCAATGTGTTGTGCAGCATGAGATGACGCAAGTCCAATTTCCAAATTCACCTCACTTGCCTGGTCACTGAAATGCAGCCCATTCCAGAAATACCAGTTCATTTGACAAAGTGTGTGGCAGCTCTGAAATAGAACTGGGCTCAAATTCACATCCTAAAATTCGCATATTCACACCCTCAAATTGTCATCCTTAAGTTCACATCCTCAAATTCTCATTCTTTAATTCGCATCGTCACATCGCTCAAATTCATGGCAAACCTCATAAAAAGTTCAAAGTTGTGAATTTTCTGCAACATTTTTTCCACATGGGCTTTCTGGAAGAGTTCAAGGGATCAGTTCAGTTGTGACACGACAAAACATATGTTCGAATACCAATTTTTTCTATTAGTTGGCATTTTCAAGGCATGGCAGAGGCAGGATTCCAAGGGATAGTTCCTGCTATGACCAGTGATCAGGCATTTAAATTCCAGCAGTCGTGACTTGAAATAAAATAAAATTGTACCCAAAGGTCATCCCAAAAGAGTTGAATTGAGAGCAAGTGAGCTTGGGAATTGAAATCTCGATTCTCATACTCATTGGATCAAAACTGCTGACGTCAATCAATTGAGAAAAGATCTGCTGTGAAAGACAAGTCAGCAGTGCTGTGAAAGCGGTGCTGAAAGCGTGCTTACACAGCAGTGCTGTGAAAGTCAGCGGTGCTGTGAAAGTCAGCGGTGCTGTGAAAGACAAGTCAGCAGTGCTGTGAAAGCGGTGCTGAAAGCGTGCTTACACAGCAGTGCTGTGAAAGTCAGCGGTGCTGTGAAAGACAAGTCAACAGTGCTGTGAAAGCGGTGCTGAAAGCGTGCTTACACAGCAGTGCTGTGAAAGTCAGCGGTGCTGTGAAAGACAAGTCAACAGTGCTGTGAAAGACAAGTCAGCAGCAGAAAGGTTTTTGTCAGCTATGAGATTATTTCCTTCGCTGGAAACATGGTAATTTTCCATTCCATTTTCTCAAGGTTTTAGTTCATGTTCCACGAACATTACTATCGCAATTGTTTTATCAGTGCCAAGTGAGCAGAGGTGGTTAGTCATTGGAATGCATCTCCAGGCTGGGACTGAGTTTTGCTGGGACTACGGGTGATTATTTTTTGGGACACGGATTTCAAGTTAAGAACTCAAATATCATGCAAGGATGTAGGCAAGGTCTCCTTTATTTCGAGAACGGTAAGAGAATGGTACTCACTGCATCCAAGCGTTTTTGGAAATGGTAGGGACAACAGTGTTACTACTTTTAAAAGAAACCCAGTGACTTGGCAGAACGAGCAGAGTAGGTAATAAGGAAAGGTATCGCAGCTCCAGAAGTTGCCTGGATATTGAAAAAGGACAAGGGTTGAGTTTCGTAATTCCCGTCTGATTTGTTTGTTGATTTGCACCTGGACTCTGTTCTTGCAAATTAAGATGAATTGATTGACTGATTATTAATGGAACACATCCTTTCGAGGATAAGGCTGCTTTCATAACTAAAATGGTGAGAAAACCGCGAACTTCAGCTTAAAATGAATGGACCAAGACTAAATGGGCCCACGATTAGACCAGGAAAATATCCAAACGGAAACACAACCAAAACAATGACAAGCGGCTGGCAGTCCGAATGTGAATAAGTCTGACAATGAAAATCTGTTCGCAGTCCAAATAAGAAATAATTTGACTATTGAACAGACCACATTCAGGCACTCAAATTCTCTTTATTTACAATGTTGCCAAGTTTCATTATTTATTTACATATCTAATATCAAGTAAAAATCTTGTGCAAATCATTCACGTCAATGAAAAACAAAAGGGACCCAGAATGCCACCTTGAGGCATGCCAGAAACAGCTGACAAGGGTTTCCAGAAATGACAGTTCACTCATCGAGCCTGAACTCTTCGATTAACTTTTTGTACATTTTCTCCATGTCCATACTGCTGGTTAAATCTAACAAAAACCATTTTTTGTGATGATTTTTGGTGATGTGACTGAAAAATATCTGCAGAATTTAATCATAGAACGAGGCACAAATGAAATACGTGGCTATAACTTTTATGAAAGGTACATTGTTCAGAGAAAAATCTGCTACCCAGGTCATAGTTCACGTAAAATTATGACAGCATCATTATCTTGCTAAGGGGTAGGTTTTATGTCCGAATTCGGTCCGACAGTGAACGTGGTACCATGTCAGCAGCAACCCCCACCAAACGCTTCCAGTGTAACTTGGAAAAATGTAATTTTTCACCATTTTTGATTCTGGGGCATTGTTCTCCTTGCGTGCCAAAGTTGTGCAACAAGGTTAAAGCTGAGCCACCGGCCGTATGGCTGTCAGCTCAAGATGGCAAATTAAGAAGAAATAGCCTACACTGCACCATGCTTCTAACAATGAAAGTCGAAGATTGCTAGTTATTCGTAGAAAGGCAAGGTTTAAGGCCTACCTCAAACAACAATCATGTCAATTGCAATTCTGGGCAGTGGAGATCATTCTGCCTAATGTAACTCACCCCTCTCGGAATTGTGCATCTCCTGTTCAGCTCAGATGAGACGTTTTTTAAGTGTGTGGTCATGCAGACAGTTGCACGAACCAAAAATGGGACAAATGTAAAATCAGAACAAAATCGTTCTCGAAACATCAGATGTAAGGAGACGTCATCCCAAAAATCGATGAGAGATTCGCTGTTCGCCCGATCTCTGTGACCATCTCAGGAAATATTTTGACTGTCAATTATGGCTGAGAATAATGTACCGGGCGAAATAGAAATGTTGATACAAGAGAATTGTATGCTTCTACTTCCTCTTTTAAGTGAGATGTCCTCGTTTTGGAAAACAAGCATGCTAGGACATAGGGTGCTTGAAATTCGGGGTGCTAGAAATTTGGTGCTGGGATATCCTCTCGGCCACCACACGAGAATGACACATGTCTCAAAGGGCTGATGCACATTCTGAACCGCAGGTGTTTGATGTTCCAAAGACACTTCTGGTCGATCATTGAAAGGAAAAATTGTGTAACTAGAACTTGAGTTGCAGGCAGAGGGTATCCAGTTCCCACAGAGGGCGCACAGCTCAGGCACGCTTCCGATGAGGTGTCTTGGAAAGATCACATGTGGGTTCCAATGGGCAGATCTACTTGGAAGGGGATCCGAGAGATAAATTCTGCCAGTGGATTGAGAAATGTTTTTTCATTTTGGGTGCAAAACCGTGGTTTTCCACAAATATTCAACAAAAATCAAAATTTTTGTTCTGCCAAGGAGGTGGTTGTCCCCTCTCCCCTCGCTAAATCTGCCACTGATTGCCGAATAGGCACCAGAGGAACAGCCATGACGAAAACAAACCTCCGCAAGTAGTAAGGTGTGGTGTATGCAGGATGGGTGCAAGTTCCGGATTGCAGCCTGGTGACTGGCAGACTCCCAACACACAAATGTGCAGACAAATATGTTGTATTTGGATTTTGACTGATATTCTACATTCTATACCCATTCTCTTTTCCTCACGGTCTCTGTTCACACCTGCCTTTTCCTTGCCACGGAGTTTTGCTGAAAGGTAATTGCTGTTCCGATTGTTACGCTCAGGTAACTTTCTGGCTTGCAGATACAAAAAACTGGTTTGTTCCACTTTCTGGAATGGACGTTGCATCCGGCATTTGGCCCATCTGATTCCTGTTCCGTTATGCTCGTCTACAATCGCCATGCGGTGTCGCCCACAACTCTTGCATACCTACTGATACATCATGAAAGAAATTCGTTTTTCTCGATTTGGTAAATGTGTGTTTATTGTTTTCGACGTCGAGGGACAACCTGTGAAGTGAGGAAGGTCATGCTAACGGACATGCTGAGAAGCAGAGGTCTGACGTATCTAAAATTCAAAACCCCATTGGAAACACATCACCAGCTGTGCAATGGAGTGCATTAAACTACGCTGAGGGAACAAAGCGAGAAATTTTGATTTATCATAAAATAAAGGACGCACTGGCGAATAGTTGCGGCCTTTTCTCGTGAGTTCTGTGAATAAATGAGAGGATTTTCAAGCGCAGATTCGACGTGATTGGTTGTGGACTGTATTCAGGGCATAGCTTCCACCTGCAGCTTCACCTAACTCTTGTCCTGCCTTTGTTCCCTGTTTATTCCCCCATTACCAAATCGATTTCCACGATTTTCGCCATATCGTTCGCATTTTCAGGCCACTGCTTCTGGATTTAAGAATTTTTCTTTATTTTTGCCAAATGCGGAGGAAGGTTTCAGGTAACCAATTCTGTGAAAAACCCGAAAAATGATCATTTTCTTCATTGAGTCGTCATGTGACTGCCCTTAAGGGGTGTCTCGATGACCTAACAATCGTAAGAAAGAAGTTTACAATAATCACTGAAAGCTAAAGTAGTAATTAAGGTTCATAAAAACCCTGATGAAACAGGTTCCTTTCGTTATAAAAAAAACTTCCGAATGCAACCGCAGCTCACCCTTGAAAGAGCTTGGTCAGTGACAGATTTGATGCCGCCTCAAGCTGTTTGAATATGGTCACAGTAGCCAGACTTGGCACAGAAAAAGGCCTGTGTGATGAGTGACGGTTTTGATGATGCTTTTCGTCTTTTGAGAACTTGCCAAATCTGATGCAGTCTCAGGTTCTTCATGCAAGTTGCACAGCAACCACAATTGTCACATCTGGTTTCTTGGATGTTTTGTACTGAAATCACACTTGTCACGTTTAAATGTCTCATCTGAGGAGTGACACAGTTGATGCCGCCTCAGGCCCCAAGGACGCCCTGCACTGTAATCACACTTGTCACATTTAAATGGCTTGTCTGAAGAGTGACAAATCTGATGCTGCCTCATTTTGCCTGGATACTTTGCTCTGTAGTCACACTTGTCACATTTAAATCCACCGTCCGAAGAGTGAATGGTTTGATGCTGTTTCAGGTTCTTTAGGTACTTTGATCTGAAGTCACACTTGTCGCATTTTAGTAGGCTGTCTGAGGTGTGACTGAATCGATGCTGCCTAAGGTTCCTTGGATGTATTGTACTGAAATCACACTTTTCACAATGAAATCGAAGGTTCGAATAGTGCATGGTTTGATGCTGTTTCAGATTTCTTGGGTACTTTGATCTGAAATCACACTTGTCGCATTTAAATGGGCTGTCTGAAGAATGACCGAATTGATGCTGCTTCAGGTTCCATGGATGCTTTGTACTGAAATCACACTTGTCACATCTGATGGGTTGATCTGACGAATGAGAAATTTGGTGTCGACGAAAACTACTTGAATGATTTGTTGTGTAGCCGCACTTCTCACACTTAAATGTTCTATCTCTGGATCGTGAATCTTGTTTCTTCACGCCAGTAGTTGATTCTGAAAAGAAGAGATGGTGTGATTCATGAGATCTTAGTTGACATTTCATAGAAAACATGAACGACATACAAGTCTTTCTCTAATTAATTTAAAAAAGCAATGAAGGTGTATATTTCGGGAGACTGAGACATCTGAAACCGGCAGCATATCAGGCAAAATGAGACAGACAATGGTGCAGACAATTGTGGCCGGCATTAAATGCAAAATAAAAAAAACCACCAGCACATAGCCGTTGTTGCTCGTTTCCGTAACAAAATACGTGTTCAGTCCCATCAACACAAGTAAAGCACATCCCCTCGGCACGAAGGATTGCTCTCTAAAAGCGAATTGCTTTCGGCAGGAATTGTTTTCAGAAAGGATCGAAAATACAGGTCTATCCCAAATTCTATTTTACAAAGCCTTTTCCATATGGAGCTCCGTCATTCCGTGCTGTTATGCAAAAATGTGCAACAATGGAATTTTGCATGTTTTTTTTTTTTTTTTTTTTTGAACGGGCTCAGTCTCCAGAGATTTTAGATGAAAAATTTGCACAACAGAAATAAAAGTTTTTCTCGTTGTTAAATCAAGGCAAGTGCACAGTGAGTTACTCTTCATGCGCAAAAGCGTGTGTAAAGTAAAATTGGGGGATGTTCTTATAACTCACAAAGACTAACGGATTCTCAGAATACAGGCTAAAGTTGCATGGAAGGAATACCAGGCATCAGAGTTTTGGGAGACACAAAATTTGAAGACAGATAATGATTGTATCGAGAAGGCGGACGCACAAAAAGCAACACGAAACAATAGAAAAGTTCTTTGTGGGTGGTATGGTAAGAATGAATTGAACAAAAATCGTCGCAGGAACAGCCCTGACCTACTGCGGCTGTTTCATAGGAATCAGGCAGCAAAGGATCAATCTTTGCTTCCAAACAGCTTTTGTCATCATCCAGTGGAAAACTTTCATCTTCAACTTCCAGGAAAGTGTCACCGGTATTCCAGCTTACGTCTCCTTGTACATTGACATCGTTTTCTTCACAGAAACCTGGTTCTATCTTTATGCTCAGGTCACAGCCCATACTGGAATCAGGATAACCAAATGAACACCCCTCGTCATCAATCGAAGGAAGTAACAATTTTGAAAAGCTGGTCTCTTCATCGTCAAGTCCTTCTGCGGGATCCATTGAGCTTATGTCACCTACATTTGTGACAGACACTGAAATACTTTTGGTATCTGACAGCTCCTTTTGAAACGAAAACATTGAAAAGTGTATGGGAAAACAGAGTAAATCCATGAAATCTGAGTAATGGCTGATGACGAGCGATGCTACGTATGACTGAAAAGATTTTGTGTTGCACTTTGAAAATGATGCATCATCAATCGCACAGTGAAGTGTTTTACTTTACAGTGCAAATATGTTCACCAGAGAAACTCGTGAACTATTGCAGGTATTACGAAACCCTTTTCGGGTTTATTTGGTCTCAATTGCTTTGAATTGTGAAAGATGTTTGCAAAACGTTACGAAATATTTTTTTTTCGTTTGCGGGGAGTATTCCTCGCTTTCCAACAACCTTGAACAACTCAACACTGTCTCTTTGTCATAAACTCAGTGCATGTATCCAACAGAGGAGATAAACAGGCGTTCTTGGTTTCACGTTTATGCCCTGGGGAACAAGGGCTTGCACGGCCATGAACTGTAAGGGTGCTGCAGCCACTGTGCCACAGCCCCTTTGAAGAACCAACAACAAAGCAGCCAGTTTTCTAAATGTTTTTTTATGGAGGGGGATTTGTGGATCTTTATCGGGGTCGTTTTGGGTGGTGCTTCCATATTTTATAGTTATTGACAAATCTGGAATATGCCTCAACTGTGTGGGATCCCCACTACATAAGTCAGATTGAGGATGTAGAGAGGGTCCAGAGGAGGGCGGCCCGTTTGTCACAGGAAGATACTCCCCACTGGATAGTGTGTCCGATATGATGCAAGAACTGGGGTGGAACTCCTTGGCTTCTCGTCGGAAGGTTGCTAGGTTGGCTGGTTTATTCTTGGGGCTTAATAATGTAGGCGGCTGGTCCTCCATAAAGGAGTTTTTATTGCCACCTAGTCATTTTGGTAGACTAGACCATGATTTTAAGCTCTATTCTGCTGTTTGTCACAAAAATTGGGGAAGTATTCTTTTGTTGTCCGGACTGTGAATGATTGGAACGCCCTGGGTTCTGAGGTTTTTGGGACAGATAGTGATATTAGTGTGGGCACCTCCAAGCGAAATGTCAGATCTTGGCTGATGAAGTAATATGACTTTTTGAGCTCTTGTTCTGTTGGCATATCACCATTGATGTTTTGTGTTGATTTGCGCCGGGACTCTCGTCCTTGCAAATTAAGTTATTTGATTTGATCTCCATGTGTGCCACAGATGAGAAAGGAAATGGGACACCCTTTCGTAAATGGCTAGGCTCAAATTCATGAGAGAGTTTCGTGCCATGGTGCCAATTTGTTCTGTTCTTGGCTCTCTAACAGTTCAGTTATTGCCCTTCCCAAAAGAGGACACATCTTTATGTATGATGTATGAAACAACAAAACCTAAAAATGATGTAAATCAACTAAGTTAGGTGGTTTTTATTCAAGCATATCCACTGCAAGCTTCGTGAGCCTTCATGACTGATGAATTTGAATCGAACTAAGATTTTACGTCTTGTACGTCGATTGTGAACCTCGTTCTATCATAAAAACTACATAATTTGGTGGATTTTTATGCAGATAATGCCAGACGATCAGTTTGATAATTTTTTAATCGCCTGTGCATTGTGCGCAAGAGGTCACTGTCAAAGAATGCCAAAGGTTATATCGATTTCCAAGTTTTTCAATTTTGTGTTGGAGCAGCTTGGCACCTTGCGCCCCTTAAATGAGCGTAAATACAAGGAATAATTACATTTTGGTGTTTTTCAAAGTCACGACAGAGTTCAAAGGATCAGTTCATCAAGTTCCTGCCAGGTCAGTGTGCCACATGAAACTCGAGCAGCCAAGATCAAAGTCGGAGGTCAAAGTTTTAAAAAACGTTCATGATTTGCAGCCCCTAAAACAATGTGGCAAATGAGGCTGAGAGAGGGAAATCGTGATCCTCAAATCAATCATTGGATCAAAGAGAGTGATTCTAGAATTGTGATTCGATAAAATTTTACAGGAGTGAAGATTTTGCATAAATAGGTGGGCTCTGCCTATCGGGTGCTCGTGCGAACGTGGAAGACAATTTCTTCCTGAACTTAGTTTTGTCGATATTTTGAGGTAATCACAGATTCGTTTGAATCATATGAAGTGTTTTGTCTTGCGTCAATTGTTGACAACTTCTCAGTTGGGCAGGACGACGGGACTGTGAGGACAAACTGTGCAATTCGATTCGATTCATTTCGATGTGATTCGATTCGATGTGATTCTAATCGAGTCGACTCTCGGACTCGGCTCGACTCGATTCGACTCTCGGACTCGGCTCGATTCGATACGATTCAATTCTATTTAACTTAATTTGATTTAATTTAATTTAATTTGCATGGAGAGTACTCCATCTCAAATCACAGTTCTTCGGAGGAACTTCCAGTGTGAATAAGAGCCCAGGCAGCGTGGCATAAAGTATGTGATGGTGCACATAGTTTGCCAGAAAACTTCTGCAGAAGGTTTCTGGTAAAGGTTGTCCAAAAAAAGCAGCAGGAAGCGAAATCCAATCATTGGTTGTCGCAACACCAAATGAATACAAACCAGCAACTTTATGTGATTTGCCTGGGTCAGCTAAAGATTGTGATCTTGCCTTCCATAGAAGGATGGCGGAAACAGGAAATCTTCAGAACCAGACCATCCCCCAATATTGTTTAGGGCCAAAAATGCCAGCAAGCCTGGAAACTTTCCCACAATTGGCTGATGAATTTCAGCCTAACTTGCCGAGCAATTCCGAAAGACTGTCAAGTCGTGCATATCTGCCAGTCATAAACTGTCCTGCCTTCTTCTGAATACCTTCCAACTGCTTAACTTGTGAGTCGTGGTAAGAATCCCACACAAACTAAGTGTATTCGAGCAGGGACCTAACCAAACAAAAGTAATCTTTTTCTTTAATTAAACCGCTTGAATGCACAATTTGCATGACAAAGAACACGGGAGACATGTTTTTACAATGTTCAGAGTGCAAGTCAAGTCCTGAACGCCAGCACACACAGGCAGCTGAAAATTGGCTATGGAATATCCGACCTGAATGTCCCGGTTGGATGGAAAGATGGAAAGAAAAATGCGAATGATATTTTATCTGGCGTTGGTGATTTTGATGTAAAACAAACCCCTATAAGTGGTAATAGAGATGACTGCTGAACATCATGTCAACAAGAAACACGTTCTCTTGACAATGTACCCAGTTCTCTTGACAATATACCCAGCATCTGCAAATTTACTTTCAGTATACTTATGGACCAGTAAACAGAGGAACAAATTTCAGGTTTTTTTGAACAAGACAATCACTCCAAAGACACATCGGAAAACAGATACGGCTGGTCAAAATCCAAATCAGAAATTGGAGGTCGAAGGATGAGAACCTATGAACTAGCCGGTAATGTGCTTGAAATCTTCCCAAATTCGGCGAAAACAAGCCAGTCAGGTTCTGAAGTCTCCATGAGTGATCGAACAAAGATAGAATGATACAAAGTTTGCCAGAAACAAAGTGGCTCTATGAAAATCATATCTACTCTGATGTATTCGTAGCTGTGCACTTTCCACAGTATTTTCCCATGCCAACACTTTCATTATCGAAATCCCTGTCACCGACATGGAGTCTTTAACACAGCTAAACTCTGGATACAGAATTATAAAAAAAAATTTCCAGCGCATTTCGTCAGGCAGTGGCTTTTGCCGCACTGCGCACAATCGATCACAGAAAATTAGTCATCCTTCTGCTGGATAAATCCACCAGAAGGTTGACATTCATACCAAAGTAACACTCAATATTGGTGCAATATTGCCTTATATTGCAGCAATATTGAACATCACAAAGCGATTGGGCATCGTTTTCCAATGTTCAGCGACATAAGGCAATATCGTACATGTAAACGGCCCAAAGTGATGTTTTCGTGGGCGCAACTGTTCCAATATTGGGATTGCGATATTAGTAAGTGATTTTTTGCTAATACCGCGACACCGGTGACCCAATACTGGGAACACAATATTGCGCAGTGTTGCCCAAATGTGGATCAGGCAATATTGGCACCAAATTGCGGGCAAATCTCTGTGCAATATTGCTCCAATATTGCGCATTACTTGGACAGTTAACACACAACTTGTGATTGACTCAAACCAACACCTACATAAATCAGATGACTTTAGTTGGATGCCGCCAAGAGAAACACAAGTCCGACAGTTTTCCTCACTTTGTTAACTTTGTGTTTCATTCGAGGTGAATGGAGGTTTTCAACTCATCGTATTTTGTCCGCAAAGGATGTTATTTAAATTAAATGACTCCACACAAATCCTGAAATAAGATAGTCCCCTGGTCATCCATTGGAATGAGAATGATACAATGCCCTCGTCTCCAGTTTATCCATCTTCTCTTTGATGTGCTCAATGCACAATGTGCCCAACTCATCCCCAGGAGGATATAGGGTCAACACTCCATGGAAAAGGCAACATTCTATACCCAGAAATATGCCATGAGGAAATAGGAGCTTCGAGTCTTCAGACCGAAGAAGAAGGGCGGGCTTAACATTAGCGGAAGCGTCCCAGTGATCACTTCAAAATTACGTGGAACTCACATGTTTTTCAAAAGTTGGATTCGATAGCGAATGGGTTCCAATGGGAAAGAGAAAGCAGAAAAATCCACTTTGGCAGGTTATTCGTATTCTGTGGTCAGGCAATAAGCTTATCAGGTCTATGTGTTTGTGCAATAATTACAATCTAGACTGAAGCATAGGCTTTGATTCGCATGACCACTTAGCATATGGCCCTAACCAGGTAATTATTGCATGCCGATAACACCCACATAATGCACATAATGCACATTTTACACAACAGACTTTTAACAGGGTGCCCGCCTGATGACAAGTAATTACGAAGCCTACCGCCTCCAATGATGGCCTCAGGAAACCGAAGAGAGGAGGGCGTATTCGAACGCCACTCTTGGAATGTTCCCATTATTACCCCCTCCTCCATTGAAGAAACTCACCCCATTCCACCGGGTCATCAAAATGGTTTGCTTTCTTGCGCTGCCAAATGGAACATGTTCCAATAAACTCCATACTCACATGTTGTTCTGCAGCCTAAACGTTTTTGATAGTGTGATGCACACACGTGCAAGAAACGCAAATAATATTGGCAAAGCATTTACTAGATCAGCCGAACAAGTGATTTTCCCATTCAAATGAGAAATGAGAAATAAAAGTGCCACATTGCAACACAGGGTTTAGAGGGAAACTTTTATTTTACGGCGTTGAGTTTTTGTGAAATTTTTCTTGGTTTTGAACGAAGATTGACTGCTGAAAAGTGCCTTCGTCAGGTGTCAGAATGGAAAGGACGTTGTTTCGGGATGCAACTGTCGCCCGGACGAGAGACTGCCAGTGGTTTGCTTGCCTCCCCCCCAAGGCATGTGCTTTTGGTTTGCCTTGGATTGGAAATTTGGCCCCGAGAACACAAAAATTGCACCCAAAATTTCAATATTTCGTCAGATTCTGGGGGCTCTGCCCTCAGACTCCCTCCAGAGGCTCTGCCACTTGGCAGGTCTCCACCCAAGATCTCGTTAGGATGGGGCTCTGCCCCCAAACCCCCAGTGGGCTTCGGCCAGATATTAGAGAAACGAGAAGTGTACCCCTACGAAAACCTGAAATGACACCCCTGCAGAATGACATCACAATGGTTGTGAATCTGCGGCCGAGAGCAGAAGGTGGTTCCAGCGGCTGATCAAGTTACTCTGTAGAAATGGCTAACACATTTGCTCAAGTACCTATATCGTTCAAGAAAGAGGGATACAACACCGATGAAAACTTTATAGATTTCAATCACTCAGCGAGAAAATCGAAATGTCTGCAAGAAAACCATGTAGTTGTTTGACTGTGACTTGTGATTATACGGAGCATATCAAAAGTCCTCGAACATAGGCGATATTTTAAAGTACTGGTTAACACAGGGGCCATCTAATTTCAACAGGGCTTGGTGCAACTTCACGTCTCACACGAGTGTCCCGATGTTTTGCAGCATATGCTGCCATTGATTGTCAATGGCGCCTGAGTTTGTGATCAACTCTGATGTTCGAAGAATTTTGATAAGATGCATTTGGAAAGACAATGAAAGGAAATTCGTTATTTCTTGGGACTCCATGCGACAGTGAGCTACTTTTGGGAGTTATTAAGAGGGCAGCAGGTACTAATCCAATTGGTAATTAGTGTCCGAACTGGAAACAGGCTGATAGAGTGAGTTTTGGCAATGTTCTTGGTGGTGGGAAAACTTCATGGGCTTTGTGAAACACTGACTAGATGGTTTGTCCAGGCTTGTGTCATTGTGGCGATTCCAACTTCTGGATACCAGGCCACACCAGCCTATTCAAATTAGTTAAAAGCAGTCGAAAAATTCAAAAAGATTATTTCTTGTCTTTTGTTCGCCGACGCGGGATCAGAGAAATTTTGATCAGATAGTGGCCATTGAAATTCCAGGTGTGTCAAGAAGTTTGAGTAAAATCCTCCGACTTCAGTTTTGGTTTCACCATGCTTGTAAGAATATTTCAGAATATTCTTTCTTCAACATTTCTAGGAAAAAGAACAAAATAGGTTGTTATAGAATCGTCCTTTTTTGAGATGTATGTTCGAGTTCAAAATTGCTGTCTTTTTTCATGTTGTCTTCTTTTCGCTTTATGATCGTTTAAGTTGCCTGGCCAATTCGTCCAATAGCTTTTGCAGTTCAACTTGGGACGGTAAAGAAAATTCATTCATTCAGTATTTCCTTGTGTACCTAATCTTGTAGCAGAGCCTCGCAGAGTTTTAACGAGGCGTCATGTGAAAAAGACTGTGCTAATTTTCCTTTTCAACTTTATTAATTTCTTTTTGTTCGTGGGCAGTCATCAGCTGTCAGACAACTGCATCGAAGACGGTGGGATGAGGATATTCTTGTTATTTTTTTTTCCCTTTGAAAAATCACTGTTTTTCTTTTTGTGCATCCTGATCCCCTCGTGCACCTAATTTTGTGTGCACTGCACCGAATTGTTTTTTTCGTGTTTAATTATTCACTTCGTGCACTCATTTTGTGTCACTCTGTACCCTCCATCACAATTTGCTCCAATACAATCCAGTCGCCATGCCTTCTCGAAAACCTTGGGATTTATTTTTAGCTTTTCCTTTTTGCCAAATGCCTGGTTTTATTTGTGCCAACAAGCAGTTTTATTTGCATGAAATGGTAGTCTTGCAAAGTTAGTCTTGCAAGCTATGGGTGTTTGCAAATGAAGAATTTGTGGTCTCATTTGCACAGAATTGGTGATGTTTATCCGCATTAATATCATTTTTCATATTTTTCATTGCATCGAAGATAACGGGTGTGTAGCTGTTAACACATCACTGCACTGCATAAATTGCATTCATCTATTTTCATAGAACTGGGACAACATCCTCAGCTGCCTTTTTCCTTGTCGGTTCTGCTGCAATGACAATTGCCTTTGTGGGAAGAATCTGGGTGTGTCAGGTTTCATTAACAGAAATCAGGAACCACCTTTAAGAGCCCACAGCATTGGGGGCACAGATGGTGGCCATTTAATGAATTTACTGGAAGCAATCCCAGAGAATACTTCAGCTCAAGGAAGGCAGGAGTATTTGGAACACGCCTTTCGGAATTATCACGAAGTTATCTTGGCAAAAACATCGGAATTGATTAACAGTGCTGGAGATGGAATGAAGATGGAAAACATTATAGACAACATGGCAGCACTAGATGAGAGATTTCACACTCATCTCACTAATCGGTAAGTCAAATTGGAATACCCGTTGTGTCCTTGCAAAACTACAGTCGGAATACCGAATCCAGTCACTAATACCAAGAAACAATGACTGTGTGAAATCTGATTGACCACCAGGATAACACCGTGAGAAAGGAAGAGCAGATGGAGAAGTCGTGTTGACACAGTTTTGTTATCAGCATAACCATGGTTTCTGGGTGAAAGAAATCTGTCGAGATTCTTTAACCTGACCGATGTAAAACGATCTTGGTTACCATCGGTTACAATTAAAAATGTTCATTTAGAATTCCACCTTTAAATTCTCGATTTCTCTGAAGAGGACATCTTTTTGTCACTCTTTGTGCAAATGTTGTTACGCTGTAACCATCAAGACATGATTAAAGGCCTATTTGAACAACAACAGTTCGAAAATGCTTTCTGCTGTGGTATGGAGCATCAGAGATAACGACGGGGTAATTTCACCTTGAATTCATAGACTATTTGATTTCTTATTATTTCAGAATTTGAAGTTCAAACACTCTCTCATACATAATATGCTCAATCAAACTTTCATTCTCCTCCGCCCCTCGGTGGGTTGTCTTCTGAAGACAACCCACCGAGGGGCGGAGGAGAATGAAAGTTTGATTGAGCATATTATGTATGAGAGAGTGTTTGAACTTCAAATTCTGAAATAATAAGAAATCAAATAGTCTATGAACAAGAAAAAGATAAGAATCTTTCAAAGAGTGAGAGATCACAAGATAGATAAAAAGAGACAGGGTGCAAAAAGGACTCAACAGGAAGAGAGGACTAAGGTGAATGTAGAAGGGTGGTCTAGGTGCTGGATGGATATTGCTGCTGAATCTCAACACTGTTCGACAAAAAACAAAAGACATTTCATTCTGAAATGCGTAGATTTCAGGCAGAATGCATGCTTGGCATCGGGTTCAGAAAAATTCCGTTCGACTCTTTGTTTGCTCTGAATCACTTGAACAGGATCGGCAAGGGAAAACTTCGGCAATGTCTTCTTTCAAAACACCCTGTGCAATCACGGAAAAGCGAAAGCTGAAATTTCGAAAACGATAAAAATGGATGGGTCCCGTTTTTTACGATCACTTCTTTTTTATTTCAGGGGTTTTTCTGATGTGGGAGAAAGAATGGACCAGGTGAAAGAAGCAGTGATGGCCATTCACGGCCAAGAATTGGAGTCGATTATCGGAAACTGAACTTGAAAAGCGTCTGAAACGTAGCAAGCAACAGAGTGATGACCTAGATCTTATTTGTTCCTCGATTCTTAGACACTTTGAATTGTGATCAATTCTCTAATTATTTTTGGCCAAATCTCAATGATGTTTGTCAATGTTTTGCACCTGCTCCCAACCATCTCCAGGGCAAGGAAAAGATCCAGGCACATAACTAAGCAGGCTGTCAGGTCTCAGAACTTTGTGTAAGCCATCTGCCAAAACAAGCCACCCAACCAAATGACCAATGGAAGATCAGTGATAATATCTCATTGGCGATCCTATCAACCAGACCTCGTATTTGCACATTATGGTGGGGTGTCTGGGAATTAGTTTTCGTGCTGCTCGAAAATTGCACCAACTGGGATATAGTTGATCGTCCAGGGTTAGAGGATTCAGCCTTTTAGCGAAAAATATGTTCGCAGGATATCTCACATGTTGCACTGATGTGTTTGAGAGATTCACTTCAAGATGTCGAATTTTTCTGTCAAAAAGTCATAGGCCATGTGAATTTGGAGAGAAAATTAAGAGAATGGTGTTCCAAATGATGCAATTATATATTCTCAACACTTTTCTTGTACCCATATCTTTTTATCAGTACCTGTGAGTTACAACTTGTGGGACACACTTAATAACGGGAGGCTCAAAACGCCAGGCCAGATACTTCTTTTTCTGGGGCTTTTATGCCGATATTATAGTTACGGATGGGCTTTATGCTCTCTATACCTTGGGAGTGTTGATATCTTCATCCCTCAGAGGGTTCTGCGCTGAAATTAATTGAGTCCGTGAAATGGTTGCATGCTTCCCAAGAATGCCATCAATAAGAACCAAAAAATGTGTTTTTATTCCTGTAGCCCTGCATGCAGAGACCCATAATATGAGTAATTCAGGGTTATTTCATTTGCGACTTCTTCATGGCAGTAACCTTTTTCTCAAGAGGAGTCGGCCTATCACCAGTATCAGAAATCGAAAATTTCCAACAGCTATTTGTGGACTTCATGAAGCTTTACAGCTATTTGCAATAAAATAGCAGCCGCAGTGACAAAGAATTGATTTTCATTCGTGCAAAACAAACACCATGTACAATCTCAAAAATGGCAGATATTGATTAGAATGACGTTGATGGCAGGCAACTTTTGGTCAAAAATCGACCACGCTTCAACATTTGAAAATCAATTCAGAACTGGTTTTCATGTTTCTTTCAATGATCTTCTTGTCCTGTCGTCTCCTCTTCCTTATTTATCATTTGTTTATTTGTTATTTTCTTTGTGTTTTGATCTTTTCTTGTCTTTATTCGACGATATGTCCGATTAAAATCTCAATATGTGTACAATTACAATTATAACACTTGCTTCCATAACACTGAGCTTTTAGCCTTTTTTCTATTTATTTGCTATTTGCCAAAAAGGAGGGGCATGACTTTTTGGATTTTCTGGAATTTGACAGCAGTTGAATCGAGGATGGAATGTGGGTTGCATAGGGGTCGAATCAGTGGCGTCTCGTCCATGCATTCAACGCATTCACTGAATGCCTTCAACTCTGTTTGAAATCATTTTTACTTGACAAAGGAACAATTATTCATTGGACATTTGGGCAATTCATTTCCCACAAAAAATGGCCAACAATTGCCAGCAGTCAGCTTCGGAATTGCGCAAATATGTTTCAAGTTCCGACTTCGAGGCACTCTTGCTTCTGAATGGATGCCCCTGTTGGCGCTGCAACACACAAAAGACGGTGGCATTCGTCTTGATGAACCGAATGCAGCGTGAGGCACAGCCCCACCACAAGAAAGAGGCGGCAGAAGTGAGGGGACAGCCGCCAATGCAGCAGCCAATGCATTCACTGGGCAGATTGAATTCGGAGCGAGAAATGCATGCAAGGAGTCCGGTTGACAGACCACTTAAACCATCAGCTGCGAGACTGAGACTCGCGTGCTCCGACAGAGATGGCATTCGGGTCGGTCGGGATGTGGGTTCTTTCAATTGGTGCATGGTGCAACAACAAAAACTGACCCTTCACATCTCAATTGTGAATACTGGGTGTCAGGAAAAGATGCTCTTTTTCCGCTTCCCTTTCTACGCCATCGTTTCGTTGCTCGAATTCGTCAAATGGGAACAGTTTTGCCAAGGCTGGTCCAAGCCCAATTCCCATGTCTCTGAAATCCACATTGCGTGTTGAACGATCCTTGCGTAATTGTATTTGGATTTTGCAGCTGTGTTTTTCATTAATTTTAAGACACCTGCAAAATTTAGTGCCATTTCGTGGGGGTAGGAGAGAAGACTGACCCTGACAAGAAATGACCCGGCTTTTGCTTTCGTCCGGGCATGCACTTTTTGCATGGAAATTTGGCCTCCAGAATGCGAATATACAAGTTGCATGCAAATGAACCCAAATTTCCATAATTTCTTCAACCCAGACCCTCCGCTGGGGGCTCTGCCCTGTGAACCCCCTCCTGATATGCCTCCCAATCTTGATTTTCCCCTCCACGCAGCGATTCAACGAAGGGCGTATATATACGAGGTTGTGTGAAAATTGCTGAGTTTTTTGAAAAAGTGAGCATTCTGAGCACCTTTTGAGGTTACATTTTTTCAAAATTTCTTCCCCTTCGGGGAGGGGGACACCCCCTCCCCGGACCCCTCCCCCGGCGTTGCGCTTCTCGCAACGCTTCGCGTGGGCGCACTGAATGCATCAATTGCGATTCCAGGAATCGCCACTGGGTCGAATATGGGGTATTTCTGGTGGCTGAGAAACGTGAGTTTACAATTTTTTCCGATTCGAAGCTGAAAATTAAACCAACCAGAGTTTTTGTGCCAACCAAAATCGTTGCAAAAATACATTAGAGTCTAATGTAGGTGATAATGCATCTGCTTGGAATTCCTGCCTCCGGGTTTTGATCAAAGGACGGAGCACCAAATCATCTTGAAAGTTAGGCCGCACCTTGAAGGATGCAGGCATGTAAGCTGATTACCCCGGCCATCGGCAAAGCGAACTAAACAGCATCATCGCTCACACTGCCCATGGAAAGCAAACTGTGGTGAGGGCTGAACTTCAACTTTTGACTAAAAAATACCGACATTTACATGCAGAACACACCATTTTTGTGTGAAATGTTTTTCAACTGGGAGGCAGAATATTGCTCAACTATAATTTTAGCTTGAAAGATATCAACCCACTTTCCATTTTCAGAAAGTTTTCGTGTTCCGCAATCATAGCAGTCACACTTGCATCATCACTACCTCGTGATCACTGGTCAGAAGTACTCCTCACATCATTACAATGCAATGCTGAAATAAAAATACATCACATGTAAAGGCCTGCCATAAAAATGACGATTTTATGAGGCTTCTGCAATGAAATCGCATTTGTAACATTAAGATGGCATATTTGCAGAGTGGCTGACTTGATGCAGCTTCAAGTTTCTTGAGCACTTTGCCACGTAACCACACTTGTCACATTCAAATAGACTGACCGAAGAGAGAATGGTTTGGTGCTGTTTCAAGCTGATTTGGTACTTTGTACTGAAGTCACACTTGTCGCATTTAAATGGTCTGCCTGAAGAGTGAATGGTTTTATGACGTTTCAAGTTGCGTAGGTACTTTGTACTGAAATCACACATGTCGCATTTTAGTTGCCTCTCAGAAGAGTGACTGGCATCGTGTTGCGTTGCACCGGGTCGCTTGGAAAAGTGACTGACTTGGTGTTGGAGAACGTTGCTTGAATACTTTGTGTTATCACACTTTTCACTTTTGCATGGACCATCTACAAGATCAGAACTCTGCTGTTTTTTCTTCAATCCAATTGATGATTCTGAAAAGAAGAGAAGACGTGGTTCATGAGATTTTGATGAAAAGAAAACAAAAAAATCACTTGCCGAATCGCAAGCCTTAATTCCTGTCACTCATTCATGTCTCATTCTCCTGGAGACATAGACGCACATTAATTCCTGTCACTCATTCATGTCTCATTCTCCTGGAGACATAGACGCGCCTTAATTCCTGTCACTCATCCATGCCTCATTCTCCTGGAGACATAGACGCGCCTTAATTCCTGTCACTCATTCATGTCTCATTCTCCTGGAGACATAGACGCGCCTTAATTCCTGTCACTCATTCATGCCTCATTCTCCTGGGACATAGACGCGCCTTAATTCCTTCACTCATTCATGTCTCATTCTCCTGGAGACATAGACGCGCCTTAATTCCTGTCACTCATTCATGCCTCATTCTCCTGGAGACATAGACGCGCCTTAATTCCTGTCACTCATTCATGTCTCATTCTCCTGGAGACATAGACGCGCCTTAATTCCTGTCACTCATTCATGTCTCATTCTCCTGGAGACATAGACGCGCCTTAATTCCTGTCACTCATTCATGTCTCATTCTCCTGGAGACATAGACGCCCATCCAGACGCAGTCCATCCAAATGTTGCGGAAATCGGTGGATGTCATTAGTGTGAAAATGAAGAGCCAACAAAAAATAATTTCAATTGCTGCATCACATCAAATTTCGATCTGCTCATCAAACCCAGTGTGGTGAAGTTTGGCTTTGATTGTGCTACAAAAAACACCCAGCATAACGAAGTTATTGCCCTTACATATCAAAAATATGAAATATTCAGATCTGGTGATGATTATGCTCGAAATAAAATTTCTGTTCACTTGCAAATTCATTGCAAAAATTTTAATTTACATCGCAGTAGATTTTGTACCAGTCGATTTGCCGCAGTCAATTTTGTCAATTTTGTCAATTTTTGGTTTTATGTAGGTAACGAGCAGCAAATAGAAAAAAAAACATTGACAATATCCGGTAGCAGCTGCTTCCCAATTGTAATGCTGTGGCACCAACAAAATGCACTTGCACTCCAAAACCAATCGCCAGTAACACCAACTTGGTGATTTCGGACTTTCATCGGGTAAAATAACAAGTTATTCAAAACGTTTTACATGTAAGTCTTGTTGACAATTCATTTTTCAGGACAAATACCGGCAATAAGAGATCCCTTAATTAATTTGAAATACGTGAAACAAAGGCAGGAACGAAAGTGCAGTGATGAAACAAATTTTGTTATCTTTCATTCCATTAACTTGTTGATTTGCCATTGTTTTGAGGAAAGCCACATTCTAAACAACAGCAATAACAGAGCTTGGGGAACGGAAGTCTCACAATGTAAAAGCAGAGAACGTTCAAGATCGCTTTCAGGGACATCCGGTGGAAGATGAACTAAAAAAAATCGTCAGCTAACATAATTTATTTCATATCTGCACTGTTCATTATGATTCTCAACTTCTCCATAGACAAACTCGAATGCATTGGAATGTAAACCTTACCATTTGAACATTGAGGGACAAAAACGTTTCCAAGACATGACACATCCCAACGAGGCTGAATAAGTCACAAATGATTGTGCAAATAAAGTGTACAGACATAGACATAATAATGACTCCCTTAATACAGGTTCCCATATTGGATCATGGTAATAGTCATTGTTGTTTCTGATGACTGTACGTCCCCCTGAGAGAATGCCTGCAGCCAGTCATGGCACATTCATGATACCAGACATGTGAATACAGTGACAGAAACAATGCTGACTCCCATGATCTGATGTTGATCTTTTCGTATTAGGGGTCATTATTGTTCCTGTGACTGCACACAAATAAAATTAACTGAAAACAGCAGTGAAAACATCCCTAACCTGTCCCTGCTGGATCAGGTTTCAAAGGATCGATTTTTGTTTCAAAGAAGCTTTTGTCATCTTCCATCTGAAAATTTCCATCTTCAACTTCCAGGAGAGTGTCACAAACATTCCAGCTGACACCTTCTTGTGATGTTCCAACCTTCATATCACGGAGTCGTGGTTCTTTCTTGAAATCAGGTTCACAGACAACATTGCAATCAGGATCACCGAACAGACAATTCTCGTCAATTGCTGGATTCCGCAAGAAATTTGAACAAGTGAAATCGTCCTTGACATCAGGTTGTGCTTCAAATTTTACACCCACCACACATTCCTCTTTAAATGCAGGTCCGACTGAGAACAGATTACTGATTTTTGGAAACATCT
>JASGXE010003886.1:0-26416 GCA_030068105.1 Sinentomon sp. SZTP_YWyxl
ATTTGCCCGAAAATGCGACTCCGAATCTTGCCCATCCCACAAAGATAACCCAATCACAGCGCTACTGCATGATTTCCAAGACGGGCATTGTTCAAGCAAGAATCATTGCAGGCTGTATCGAACTCTGCCGGCACGATCGAAGCAAAAGTGATCACCTTTACATCGGTTATTTTTAGAAGACCCTGTGGCTTAGCGTTAAGCTGCTGTCAAATTGTTTGTACACAGCTTGGTTTATTCATACAAATAAATTCGCTTGCAGTAACAGGAAGCTCGAGTCGTGTGTCAAAGCTGATTGACATGTTGACAGAGCGCAGAAGATAGAGATAGTGGAAGAAATAGCGCATGCATAGAAACGACACATTTCAAGGTTCGTCTTCACGTGGCCCTTCGTTGGTTTACTGAGGGCATAAGGAACTTGAGAGGTAACTACTTATTTCACCCTCTAATCGTGCGAGGAAAACCGAGTTATCAACTGGGGGTCTTGCGGCGACATCCCCCCAGTTGAGGGGGTCGGGGGGTGGCCCCCGGGGGTTCCCGGGGGCAGAGCCTCTGGCAGGAAGTTTGGGTGACGTAGTCCCCCAAAAGCTAAGGTCTTTTGACAAATTAGTTCGAAAAGTTTTCCAGAAACATTTCCTTGTGAAATATGCGCTGGGAAATTTTTGGTTGCAATACATTGGAATTGCGGGCTCTCAATAACCTTGTACGAGTAAAATCAATAATTGGATAAAATCTGAAACTCCGTTGGGTGAGGAAGCCCAGTGGGATTAAGATTCCAACATCCACAGTTGGGTGGGGATTCCAATCCAAACTCTATTTGGCTGTGGTTCAAAACACAACTCGGTTGCTCAAGGATTCCAACCCCAACTGAATTGCGCTGAGGATCTCAACCAAACTCAGTTGGTCTGAGACACAACCCCCACATCATTGGATTTTGGTGTTGTGAAACCAATTCCAAATCAGTTGGGTTAAGATTGATATGCCAACTCCATCAGTTGGGTGAATTCAAATCACAATTCATTCGGGTTTAAGATTCCAATCCCAAATCCGTTTGGGTTAGGATTCCAATCTGAAGTCAGTTGGGTTGAGATTATAATCCCAACTCAGTTGGGTTGGAATTCCATCCTCAACTCAGCTGGGTTGTGCCAAATCTGATCCCAACTCACTTGGGTTAGGATTCCAATCCCAACTCAGTTGTACTGGGTTTTTGGAATGGCCAGTGGCAACTCACAACGGCTGCAAAGTTAAAAAGTGAAAATTTTCTTTCAAATCACCATTTCCCAACTTCTTGATTTTTTTCGTAATTTGCCATGTCGGAGATTTGGTGATTATGGCCTTCGTGAAATCGGCTCAACGCATTGAAAACATCCATCTCGTTTCGGCATCTCTGCGCTAGAGCTCGAAAACTCTCCTGCCTCCACTTTTAAGTTTCCGAAACTATACTTCTGTTCCGATAAAGTTATAGGGGTTTAATTATTCCGAGTCTTATTGATGCCAAAACACCATGTTTTAAACTTCAGCCAACGGCAGATCTGCACCTGAAATGTAACTTCAACAGGTGAACATGAAAATCTACTTGCGTGAACGCAATTATATTGTTAGAGTGCGAGAAGAGAATTTGTCAAGAGTTCGAAAACAGTTGAGTGGGTCCCACATTCCTACCTGGTTTTAAACATGAACTCAAGCAATATCAGGTCCTTGCGTTGGTTGGCAGTCAGTGCCATTAAATATTTAAGGAGTTTTCTGTCAAACAGAGTGAGAGAATTTTAAATGCTGTTTCAAGACAATTCTGCAGCCTGTGTATGGATGGAAGACAATGGCAAATATGGCCTGCAAATAATTTAGGGCAAAATCCTTGCCGTTGTCTGTTACCTAGATAAAAATGGACCCACATTGTCTTCCATAAGTCCAATTTGCACTGAAGTCAAAATTGCAATCCTGTTTCTGTTTGCGTATTTTTGAATCCCACCGAAATCGCACGTTATTGCCACAAAAACTCATTTATACGTGTATACTCCAAACGAAAAAGTTTATACCTATTTCAACCTAACCAATCCTTTCCTACCCTACCTCTTCGTTTACGTCTGATGCCTGGTGTCCCCCATCCTCAAGAGTGTAAAAAGTCCCCAGTCACAAAAATCTAAAAAAAAATTCGGTCACCTGCTAGAATCGATTCCCATGCGTCGGATTAGTAGTCCAGTGCCTTGACCACTTGACCACCGATGCAGCTGCCGAAATTCGCCTTCGAGTGTATCTTTGATCAAAATGTGCTTATGCAACCTATGATTTCGGTAGGTTTCGAAAATACTTATGTATGCTTTGTTTTGCCGTTTGAATGCGCCACGAAATGTCTGTCGTCTGCCAAAACAGGAAAACGTTAAATCGGGGTTTTATCATATAAAAATTCAAGTGTCATAAATCTTTCGAAATTTGCCCACTTAATTTCAGCTGGAGGCAACATTGAATATGAGTATTAATTTTTAAATTTTGCTCATTTCACTGTGCAGTGTCGGATCATTATCTCATAAATAATTGCACGTCAGTGTTGTCTTTCCCAGGGGCATTGCAAAATATGCATTTCTGGAAAGATTGCATTTGCCACTTCATATATTTGAGATATTTTATGAGATGACCTTACACTGTGCCGCAAAGTTTGCACAATGTACACTTTAGTGATTTTAATTTTTGGCTATTTGTTTTTGCCTGATGAATACTTTGATAATTAACATCTTTATTGAACTGGCGTCACTGAATTTGCAAAGTTTTCGGAACAGATTATATCTGCCTGGTCAAAAAACACGGAAGTTCTTGTACCAGCCCTCTACGGCCGGGATAAACATGAACTCATTTTGACCAGATTTGAATATTTTTGCTTCAAGATTACCTCCAAAGCAAGATAACCAAATTTATAATTCTCAGCATTTATAATTCTCAGCTTGCAAACACTGCACGTTTTATTCCTGGTCCTTTTCCTGCTCCTCCCGCTTTGGCGAGTTAAGGTGGAAATGCTCTTGCAACTTTTCTCGGTATGCTTGCCAAAATGTTTGCTGTAACCAAGCAATACAGAAAACGTCCATTGTTGGCAGTGCTGGTTCACCAAAACCTTCTCTCACTTTATTCGAAGTAATTTGCAGGAATAAAGTTATTCCGTTTTATTCACTTATTGAAATCTATTATCCGAATATTTTTGTTTGCACTGAAAGCTGGCTCACTATAGACGTTCTTAATTCGGAAATGTTTTATCATTTTACACGTAGGTACAGGCGTGACCGCAAGAGTGGAAATCGGGGAGGTGACATATTTCTTCGAATTTTGTAATACCTCGAATTTAGTAATACTTACGTCGAATTTAGTAATAGAATTTTGTTATTCGTACATTCAAAGTTTCTCAGAATATTGCTCTGAGCTGACCAGTTATTCTTAATCTTTAGGGTTTTGTCGATAAGTTCTCAATTTTTGGCCGCCTAAAAATCTCAGTGATTTATATCTGCCATTCATTGGAATGACCACTTTGTATCTCCAGACTCGACTTGGGGTACCCAGTGCCTTAAGAAATTCGCAATTATTGATTTCGTAATCAAATGCGATCTCAACGATTTTCCCTCCGCACCAACAAGATCAATTGGACGTCTTTTGCTTCGGCCTCCAAACATGGTTCTGACCACAGGCCCTGATATTGGTACCAGTGATCTCGCCGTTTTGCAGCTTCCCTATCGCTATCTTAGCTCCCCGAGCCTAAATTCCTCGCGAATTGTTCTTCATTTCGACTTGGCGGGCCCAGCTGACTTTTATTCACTTCTTGAGTCTATAACGGCGGGGAGATGGTGTCAGGAATAAAATTTGCTCCGGAGCAAATGTTTGTCCATGCCTCGCAATTTTCAAAAATGCCGGGGCACGAATTTGCTTCGGAGCAAATTTTATTCCTGACATCATCTCCCCGCCGTAAGTACGAATATTGGGTTCACGATGGAATTTCCTGAGCCTGTTCTGAAAATTTGACAGTGCCACGGTGAAATCTTATCTTGGCCATGAATACACCGCAAATGGACCCACTTTGGTAAGTTTGGGGAGCATTTCATGGAAAAGGGCGCCCGGAGAATATTTTTTGCAGTTTAATTTCGGTTGTTTCCCAAGAACATCTCCAAGGATTTTGGTGAAATAATTTTGGGCGACCCTGTATGGATTAGGAGAACCCGACCGCGCCAACTTGCATGCCTGGTGACTGTTCTCGCACGCTGTAGGTTTTACCCGTCAAACAGCTGTCCTTCTTCACGGCAAGCTGCTTTTAATAGCTGTTTTTACAGAATCCAAGACAGTGCCTTTCAAATTTGTGAGAGTAAATAATGGTGAATTTGTTTTGCTTAAGTTAAGCAAAACAAATCACTCATAAAATGAATCACCATAAGCACAGCCGAATCCGCTGAAGAATAGTCATCAATAACGCGTACCGATATGATAGGTGCCCATAAATTATGCAAATGACGCTGTGCCTTCAGAACGACAGCGCCATACGGTGAGTATTAAACTTCATTCGTTACAACTTCCTCGCAGTGTCATCGTCTGTTTTTACCGTAAGATCATTTTTACACAATTGAAAAGTAAATCCTGGCGGTTGCTGGCTCCTTACCAGATGATGCCATGGACCACAACAGATTTTTCAGCGCCTGTCGAAACACGGGTAATGCAATTCCAAATCTCGTCAGCGCCACAAAAATGCATTCCTTCATATGCGCATGGTGGATTGGAAATGAGGTCATTGAACAGAACTTTAAAACTGAAAAACCCTATTTCCTGGCATTTTTAAAGACACTATGATGTTTTATTTGACACTGATGTTTTTTGACACTGATGTTTTGTTTGCCAAAATGGCCAACCAGATTTAGCCAAATACGATGAAAACGTCTGGGCACCAAATTTCTCAAAAACGCTTGGGTATCAAATTCGTGCTCATCAAGTGACGTTTGGTTTAAAGGGCCCACGAAGAGTAGATCTGGCAGCGATATGCGAATATGCGAAGATCGGATAAGTAATGTTTTCACCGGGAAGGGACCATCTATCGGTGTGCTGTGAAGTAAGTCGGAAAAACGTTTTCAAACACTGAACTAGGATGTGAATTGTGGCCAGTGAATCTAAATTTTGTGAAAATCCAACGAAATCTGGCCTACTCACCAAAAATAGCAAAACCTCTGTTTCCCCTATTCTGGAATGTGGTAGCTTTGCCTGGGATCCCTATCTTCTAAGTCGCATTGATGCTCTTGAAAGGATACAGCGAAGTGTCGAAGGACCGTGGCCACGCAGAGACATCTCAGCTGTGATGAAAAAGATTGCAAGCGATTCCCGTGATCTTTCCCCTTCTCAGTGAAATTTCAGAGAGACCAAGTCAATTGAACAGTTGCCGTTCTCATGCATGCTTCCGAATTTTCATTTCACGCTATAAAACTCAGCGCTCATCAACATTTGGTTTTGTCCCCAAAAATTTTCAGGAGCAAAGCAGGAAGAAAGAGGACAAAGGATTGTTTAATTGGAAACAATTCTTCTGACCTCAATTCCTAGAAGCTCATCTGTCTGTGTACAATCACAGAAACAATTATGACTCCATTAATGCAAGTACCTACTTATATTGGATCGTGGGAGACATTTTTGTTTATGTTTATGTGGCAAAACACCCCAAGGAGAGCATGCCTGCAGCCATGGCCATAGAAATACAGTCATAGAAACAATACTGACTCCCGTGAACTAAAGGAAGTCATAATTGTTTCTGTGGCACTTAAAAAAATGTCACTATACACTGAAAATTTGCTGTTTTTATCATATTTTGTGATCAGAAACACTTTCTCGATCTAACCATGTCTCTCGACACTTTAATCGGAACAACATGTGCAGATATAGGGTTGCCCAAAGTCATTGGCCATAGCAAAAAATTAAATTTTCTATTTTTATCACATTTTGCGATTTGTGACTTTTTTGAGCTCCCACCATAGATGTCACCACTTTATTCGGACTAGAATTTCCGATTAAGGTCTTGACATCCGTGGTTAGAGCTAGAAAAAGTGTCAGATCAGAAAATATGATAAAAATGGCGAATTTACATTTTTCCTATGGCCAAAGACTTTTGGGCTACCCTGTATTTTCTCAAAAATTGATAATTGATTCTTTTTGCGCCGTATGTTATTCGTTTTTGCCATCTTTGGCTTCAAAAGTTGTTTCAAATGTTGGCGAATACATTTACAAACACAAAAAACAATAAAACGAGGCGTGAAGTTAACCAACAGTATACGATGCGAGTATGGTTGTAAAATGTTTTGCCTTGAGACTGAACTGTTAGGAATCCTTCCTTTCTAGAATGATTCGTCTTTTTTGTTATAAACCGCGAAACATTGAAATGATAAATATACGTGAGGATGAGTGCACTTCCCAACTTTTTTTGGTAACAAATCACATCTGCATGGCATGCGTGAGGAGTTGCGCATCCCGACATCGTTTTTCTGGTAACTTTCACATCGAGCATAGGTGAGGACTTGCACCACCCAACTTCATTTTTTCTGCTCACTGTCACATCTGGCATACATGAGGACTTGCACGACCCAACTTCCTTTTTCAGGTAACTTTCACATGTGGCACATGTGAGAACTTGCACAGCGCAACTCCCTTTTTCATGGTAACTTTCACATCTGCGGCACTTGAAAAGGACAATACGTGAGGATAGTTGCACCTCCTAACTTCATCTTAGCTGGTAACTTTTTATGTGGCATTTTTATAACTTCGAAGTCAATCCAAGCTTCACAGAGCCGAAAATGGAACGGTGTTCTTGCTGAAGTTGAGTGTGGCGAAAACTTCACACTGAGAAATTCAATATACGTTGCAAAGCTTTTAAATAATAACGGAGATGTCTAACAAATGACGGGGATTCGCATCATCGATCTAGTCTCACGCGGGTGGTGAGGGATGGTGATTTGTCTAACGGATACACCGAGAAAAGACTCAGAAAGCCAATCCTCAGGCGCTCGCGGTCGGATGGCATTTCGAAGAGGAAAAAATGCTTTCGTTGGAAAATTTTGCTCGGATGTGTCGAGGTGCGATTGGATTCCCTAATGACAATCAATCTCCTGATCTTTTCGGAACTGCACACGAACACATGCACACACGCACACGACGAAAGCCAAACCCTATTGAGATAGCCTAGCCGGCAGACGAGCATGAGAAAGCCATCCATCTTAGTTCTGGGACAGACGCTGCCACTGCCATCCCGGACAGCACCGCAAAAACGCGGGCACCGGGCTATACTTCAGCCACTGCGGTTCCTCCGAAATGTCTCCCGAACATCTGGCTGAGCTTCAAAAATTGCACCCCTGTAACCTAGGTCGCAGTTCGTCGACTGACTTGACTAATAAACATGGACTGAAGGGAATGCTCTATTTCTCGACGAAACACCTTCGCGGTAGCAAATCAAGCCCGACCTGCCCCTTACCCCTTTCTCTCCCAATTTCATCCTTTCTTTGTCTGAATATAGGAGTAGATGGGAGAGACTCCACACCACTACGCCAGCTGTCACTCTATACTCCAGACTACTACAGGCAGGTTTGTACATTAGCTTCATTTTAGTAGTCTCCAGCGAACAATATTTATGCACTCGCACGCCAGATATTGTCCGTTACATCAGTGTGATACCCACTTCGGAAAGTCCTCTTTTCGAGAAATAATGGACTCTGAAGCCATTTGCGAGCTGTTGAGCTCAAATAACATTTTTCAAAAAAGGCGTTTTGGAGGCATGAGCTGTTTATGGAGTCTGGACGTCTGCCCTTTTGAAGCATAGTTGACCCATGGCATTCATGGACTCAAAGTTTTTCACCAGAATTTTCCGGAAATATTAACAAAACCTTATATAGGTATTCCAGAAGAGGGCTTTTTGCTGCACCTTGTGCTAAAAATGTCTGCAAATGTGCGCACAGTCAACATGATACTATACACGGCTGTATGGGGCCGCGTCTTGTGTGGGAAAATTCTCAAGGAAAAGGCACAAAAGTGGCATATGGGTTTTGAGAGTGACATTTCTGAAATGTCACAATGCTAAGGGATTTGCGCGGTCAGAAAGCTGCGGGCTCAGGTGTTGTGATGTTGGGGCCTACTCGTGTAGTGCAACGCAAGGCTGAGACGCTTTTCAGAAATGTGAGCAAAACAAGCGCAGTTTGCAGGATCATGGAGTGAATGCGGGTGGATTTGTGGAATTTTCATGGTGGTCTAAAATGGTCGAACCTCAGATGATGTGGATTTCAGAGAGTTCTCGAGAATTTTTTGACAAGGTATACATGAAGATCTTCAACGGCAATTCTTCCACAGAAACAGTCCCAACACGGACTCGTACCGACCACCTGCGAAAAATTTGACCAAAATTAGATTGTTGATGTTTATGCGCTTGTGAATTAAAATTAAACATTTTCCAGCAGTTTTCATTCGCTTGTATCTGAATGCATCACAAAAACCTATGAGTTTTTTGTTCATTAACCTGCTTCATTAACCTGGAAAGATAAAACGCATTCACTGGAACAATAGGAAGTGTCTGTTTTGAAAAGTGTTTAACCTGAAAAGCAAGGCGAACAATAGGAAGTGTCTGTTTTGAAAAGTGTTTACAGTAGAAGTAAGGGCAAAAAATCAAGTATTTAAAATGGAAAACAAGGCAAGCAAGCAGGTGTTTAACTTGGAAAGTGTTTAAACTGAAAAGCAAGTATTTAATTTGAAAAGTGTCTCACCGCAGAAACAGGCAAACAAGAAAGTTTTTTTATCTTTGAAAGTGTTTCACCTGAAATGCAAAGCTAGCAAGAGGTGTTTAGCTTCAAAAGGTGGAGAAGAAGCAAGGCAAGAAAGAAACTACCTATGGTAGTTTGGTAAGCGTTTGTCAAGACAAGCAAGAAAGTCTGTCTTAATTTTTGAAAGGTGTATCACCTGAAAAGCAAGGCAAGTATATGCTATTGTTTAACTTGAAAATCATGGCAAGCAAGCAAGTACCTATTGCTTAATTACGTGTAGAAAAGCAATACCAGAAATAAAGTGTATGTTTTGAAAAGTGTTTCACCAGAAAAGCATTGCAGCAAGCCAGTGTTTTTTGTCCTGAAAAGCCAGGCAAGCGAGCACGTGTTTAATTTTAAAAGTTTTTACCCAGAAAAGCAAAGCAAGCAAGTATATCTGCGTATAGTGTGTTTAACCTGAAAAGTGAGGCAAGCAAGCGTTTCACCCGATGAGCGAACTACGAGTTCAGTTTCCAACTCAACGAACACTGCTCGATTTATTCGTCAGAATTACGCTCGTGATACAAGTGTTATCCGGACATGCTGAAAAGATCTCCCTTCTCGACGCATTGAAAGACGACTTAAATTCTTACAGACCATAATCCATCGTGGAAAAAAATCGAATTTTCCATCGTTTTCTGTTGTTTCGTCTTCAAGGCGTATTCAGCAGATTTACCACGTGGACTTTTCCACTGATTTCACAAAACACTACAGCGGCTTTTTCACCCGGACTGCTCGTGAGTGGAATTCCTGCCAGCAAATTCTCCGTTCCTCCGTAAACCTGTTCTACCCCTCAGGTATTGGACTAGTTCTTCGCACTTTTGTTCACACCATTTTTTGTTTTGAAATTTTTCACATTTGCCGTCATTATCGTTGAATTGAATTTCTTCCTTTTCAGAAAGTTAAATTTTTAAGTTCAAAGTGTGCTCGACAAAATAATTTGCTCGTCGTAAATTTGGAAATAATAAAAAAAAAACACTCAAAAATCCCGTTGAAACGTTTATTTTCGTCAAATCGAGTCTGTTCGATGTCTTGAGTGTTGGAGAATCCGTTTGATATGCTTCTCGAAAACAGTCTGAGCGTGCAAGTGCAAATTGCATTTTTAAAAATATACACTCCATATCAAAAGTCTTCGAACGTTGGAATTCATTATTAACTCAGGCGCCATTAGAAGCAATGGCAGCATGCGCCGCAAAACATCATGCTACTCGTGTGAAGCGTGAAGTTGCACAAAGCCCTGTTGAAATTAGATGGGCCTTGTAATAACAGGTCCTTTAAAATATCGCCAATGTTCGAGGACTTTTGATAAGCTCCGGAAAGCATAGGCGCCCTGCAGAAGACGTTTGCAGATCCCACTCGGAGATAACTTTTCATAACATTTCATGCAATCATAACATTCGTGTGAGGCGTGAAGTTGCACCAAGCCCTGTTGAAATTAGATGGCCCCTGTAACATGTTCGAGGACTCTTGATAAGCTCCGGAAAGCATAGGCGCCCTGCAGAAGACGTTTGCAGATCCCACTCGGAGATAACTTTTCATAACATTTCATGCAATCATAACATTCGTGTGAGGCGTGAAGTTGCACCAAGCCCTGTTGAAATTAGATGGCCCCTGTAACATGTTCGAGGACTCTTGATAAGCTCCGTATATGCTGTGTGAGTTTTTTTTTATCGAAATTGACCTCTGGAAGATTTGCGAAAAGTTCGTCATAGGTGAGCAAGCCTCTCCGTTCTTGGAAAGGTCGAGTTGTGTCAAAAATTATTTTCTCTCTCAAACTTGCGTCCTCTCCATGCAATCAAAAATTGAAACATGTCATTATGCGAGGAAAGGAAACCAAAAATGACGGTCCTTAACGAGACACGATAATTTGAACCCTTTTCAAGGTGTATAGTTACAAACACTTGGAAATGAAAGTTTTCAAACCTCTGGACAGGGTGCATCTGCAGACAGCGCTATCAATGACTGAGGCTCGATCGGACATTGAGTTTTACCTAATGTGCGGGTTCGGTCTGCTGCTCACGGATCGCGGCGGCGTTAACCATAGCAATAACCGGCAAAGGCATGCGGGCCTCCGCCTTTGATGCGCCCTGCAGGGATTTTTATTTATTTATTTATTATTTATTTGAAACAATAGCATCCACAAAGACATGGGTGGAGCAAGATTGAGCTGCAATCAGCAGCAGTCAGAGATGATAAAAACAACACAAAGAGACGAAATAAATTCGCTACACAAATTCGCTACACGCCTAAATCAAATATTTAGGCGTGTTTATTTCCCATGATCTCACTTGGAAAGACCACATTCAGTTTACATGTGCCAAAGCTGATCGTACCCTTTCCTTCATTGGCAGGAACATGCGTTATTCCTCCAATGAGGCTAAACTAAAGGCCTTCGTGTCACTTGTCTTACCGATTATTGAATATGCGTCGGCAGTTTGGGATCCTTCAAGTCAGGACCTGGTCTCTAAAATTCAAATGATCCAAAGGAGAGCAGCTCGTGTGATAACAGGTCGCTTTACCCGCGATGTTAGTGTGAGTAGACTTCTATGTGATCTCAACCTCGAGTCGCTAGCAAGCAGAAGGAGATCGCACAGATTGAGTTTATTTAAAGACATTGTAACGCATTCCTTAAATTTTGAATTGCCGAATTGTTATTTCATAAAACCGAATCAGCGCAGGACAGACAACGGACTTGCTATTTCCACCCCAATTTTTAAAACAAACGTAATTTTTAACTCATTTTTCCGAAGACAATAAGGGACTGGAATGCTCTCCCTGCCACCTCAGCACTTATCTCCCGATCACACATTCTCCTGGCGTCGCATCAATCTTAAATTAGTTGCATTCTTTGGTGCTGTATTTTATTTCGTTGATGCTGTATTTTATTTCCCTCACTACTTGTTATTGTTTTAGTGTTTTAACATTTTCTCTTTTTTATATGACGATGACAATTTGTTAAAGTTTTTAGTGTGTTCTGGTCTGCCACCAGATTCCTTGTGGCAGTATTGTCAAAATAAAAAAAAATAAATAATAATAATAAAGGAAACAATATACAAAGACGCAGACAGTTTAACAATCAAAAGTCAGAAACTTAAAAAAAAAAAGAATTAATGAGTGGGATTGGTGCGATCTCTGAGAGTAAGGTAATGTGATATTATCGGAGAATCACGTCCTAAACCATTCCAATCCAAAATTGTGCGAGGAAAAAATGAGCAACTCAGAACATTTCGTTGGCAAAGCGGATGAGAGAGACTCAGGCCATTGTCTGTGCGGCGTTGTGGAATCTTTATGCGGTAGTGTTCAGGAAGGGGAACAGATTGACGCCCAGCTTCAGAATTGCGTACAGTTCTTTAATTGATGAACATTAAGCCGCGGTCAGTGCTGAAAGTCTAGGCGTCTGGGACTTTTTTCTGGCATATTATCTCGACAGTCACAGGTGGATCTCCCAAACTCTTTTTCGCAGATTCCGACACTCCGAAGGACTCATCACAACATTCCGGTGCGAATTCCATTCGCGCGGGTCAATCTATTTCCACAGTTTTTTTTTCACGTATCGCATATGCAGGAAAATGGAATGCCCTTCATTACAATTCTGTGGGACAACATTAATCCCTGGTATATTCGAGCATAGTATGTTTTTATTGTTGTTGGTTTCCTCCAAATATATTCCTCATTTCTTCTGAGTGAACACCGTGACCATAACGTTCGAGGACTCACTGGATTCTTTGTCATTTTTGCACTTATCACACATGATTTTTTAAGTATATTTCTTTTTCAATCATTGATGATTTTGCTGTTTTAACCTCTTGACGTGTCTTGTAATGACTAGAGAGAAAAAATTATAATAAGAAATAAGGACTTCCTAAAAAACTATTTCTGTGGCTTTTTCGCGTTGAGCCTAACAAAACAGTTCCTTCCCAAGAATACAAACTGCAGGTCGAATCATCTCTAGCGCAGTTTTTTTTATTCCCATTATCAAGTTCAATCCATACTTTCATTCTTTCTTCCCGAGAACACACAGGGAATGGAATGAATTTCTTGCAAGTTCCCCATTTTTGCGTCTTTCAGGCCCTCGATAAATGAAAACTTTGTTTGGCAACCTCCTTATTCCCTTCGCGTTTTCAGGTAGCATCTTGAGGTCTGGATTTAGCAAATTGGGTTCAGGAGCTTCGTGGTATTTTGGAGTATTTCTTTTTTCGGTTGATATTTTATGCAGTGTCTCATAATTGATCATGTAATTACCATTATTTCTGTTGTTATAATTATTGTTATTTCTTTTTTGCTTTCTTGCTGTAACAATTGCGATTAATTCCTGCATTTTTTTTTTAATAAATTGAAATTGAAAAGGACAATAAAAGCAATAGGCGGACACCAACCAGTGGGTTGATAACAAGTAATTGTAATTGTAATTGTGCAAAGATACCAGGCAAATTGAGTTGGCACTGGTTAAAATGATACAGTAATGATTAATTAAAACACGTTTACAATCGTGGACATAATCCATAGTCAATTGGTCAAATTTACACAATGTACACAAATTAAAACAGAGTAAAAAGACCAACTAGGACGCTGGCTGGTGTGCGTGAAAAGCTGACGCATTTTTCAAAAGTTTAGATGATCTAGGGAGTCTGTTCCAATCTAAGGCCGATCTCAATCGTAACAGGCACTGAGGGCTGGGGTTAGGTCAGGTTTGGTTATAGCTTTATAATTAACAAAAAAGGCTAAGCAAAACGTATAAGTCACATCCCGGAAGTCAGTTACAACCAAATGCAGCTGCGGATTTTGAAGCTTTTTCACTTTTCGTTTCCGCGTCGTGCGTTTTGTTATGGCTGACTACAGGCGCACGAGCAATGTTTCTGAAATGATGCTTTCCCTCAGCTGGAAACCCTTGGCCATCCGAAGAAAAATTGCCAGGTTGATTGCTTTGCAACTTGTTGTGTCGAACGTTTGAGGGTGGGGTTAGTTTTTGGACGAAGAACAGCACTATATATTAATTCTCGCATTGTTCATGCCTACAATATAAAGCTGTTGAATTTTAAAAGGGATGTGGTGGAATAATCCTTCATGGGCAGGACCGAAACTGAGTGGAACCATGTGCCTGAGTCACTTTTAATCTTCCCCTCAGTGTCCCTATCTTACTAAATCTTGTTAATGATCTCTGTTGAGATGTGTGATCATAAATCAAAGATTTATGATTCTTGAAGTTGTATCGACACAATTGTTTTTGTAACCAATTTGATTAGGTTCCCGGTTGGCTATCATTACACAGTGTATAAACTGATCTTTGAGTTAAACTCCTGAAAACAGTCACAATATGTTATTCAACAATTCAAGACGACCTTTTTGGCAGAACAGTCCTATCTGTTCATTCCCGATTTTCGGGACATTACTTTGCAGCTCCACGGGTCCAAGAAACTGTGAGGACAGGTCGTGCGTGTTTCATGCGACAAAAGACCTCAGAACCCTCACAACCTTTCCGCAGTGATTTTTATCAATGATGGAAGGTTTATTCTGCGGGAATTTCGCGAAAGTACGATATTTATTTCCAGATTTCAAGTTGTCGGTCAAACGCACGCATGTGAACCGTCTAGGGTGTCCCCTGGTCACGATTTGCAGAAGAACCACACACACAGAAAATGAGGCTTTTCGCTGAGCTCGGGAGTCATGAGTACGGCTTTCCTGACCCGGGGAATAATCTATGTCAAAAGCTTACTATTTAGCACCATACTGATTTTGTGAATCACGCTGTACCTACATACCTACTCGTAGAACTGTGAGAGCGGACAGGTGTTTTCAAGGGAACTGCGGTTTTTTCATAAAAACAAATACAATGAGGCATAAATGTCTTAATAAGCACGAAAATAGCATGAGGAAAAAATGCTGAAAGCTCTCGCGAATTAATTAAAAAAATCAAATGTTGCAAAACGTTTTCAGAGGAAGAAAAAGGAAATGAAAAAAAGGAAATGAAAGCAAGATTAAAAGGTTCGCTTCCAGGGAAGCCATTGTTTTGTCTTTTGCGGTGCAGAAACTTTGGAATTGATTTCCCGCACAATTGTAAAAACTGCATAACCAGAAAGTTCGGCAATATGATCAAATTAAAAGTGGCATGTGTGGAAGATATGAGATGGGTGGTGAGGAGAGTGATTCATGTCAACTTTGGTGCGATGAAAACGGTAAGCAATTTCTGATGATGATTTGATTTCTCTAAATTATCTGTTGGAAGTTTTCAATCAAAATAGAATGTCATCCGAACTCAGTTTCTGTTCAGTTTGCTCTTTGCACCCAAACTGGCACATGATAGGTTTCTGAGAGGAGAGACAAACATTGCGGATCCAAAATTCCTGGGAAGGAATTGAACTATGGAGAACACCTGTTTGGAAATATCTAAAAAATGATTGGAATGTATTCAAGGATAACAAAAATACATGCGTGTAAGTTTTCTACATTCACATGAAGCGCAGTAGGTATTACACGAGGTAATAATGACTTGCGGATTAGGCAGTTTTTCCTGTTTTTGTATAGGTGTACCCTTGGGAAAAGGTCAGGGGTAGCCTTGGCCGAAGTCCAGGGGGTAAACTAACCTCTTGAGCATTCAATTCACAAAGCGAATTGACGTTGCCATGGAAACCGTTCAATTTGTTTTGCGACTGACGGATCATGTGAAAAGATGCCAGAATAGAACCGAAATGAGCGGTCGAATTGCTTCCACGTTTTGAAGAGTTGCGACCATTTTCCGTAATCGTCTTTTTTATTTTATTCGCAATGATGAGTTGGTAGATGATTAAAATGCTCAAATATGTGCTTTATCCATTCGCAAATGGATGAATTAGGCAGCTTTTTGATGAGGGCAGTGAAGGAGATAGGAAGGATGGAGAGGCTGTGTAGGACATAATTGCATCGGTTAAAATGTTTTCATTCTGAACCGACGGAACAGAAAAAATCAATCAGAGGTTTCATAAATAACAGAAAAATCTCAATTTGGTTCAATTTTTGATCATTGTTCCGAGTTATCATCTTGCAAAGCGCAAAGTCTACAGGGCGGAGATCGCTATCAGTAGCCTTATGGAAAGTTATTGTTGTCATTACATGGGATGCAAAGTCGTTATTCTTATTGTTTCCGATTCATGCGTTGAATTACGTTGTACCCACGCCCCATTGCATCTCACTGAGCCAACTGCAGAAAAAAGTAAGGATCTAATGCAGAGGCACACCATTTGCTTTGAAATAGCCAAACTGCAACGTCAAGAAGAGGCATTGCTTATGAAATGAACATTCATTACGAGAGATTCCGGCCACATCCAGCCACAGTCAAAGTCACACAAGGAAGGCAGGAGTTGCGCCTCCTGAACAACCTCTCACCATGCATGGGACGGCCAGGATCTTGAAAACAAGAGAGGCCATCATTCTACGCATCAATATGACAAATAAACAGGGAGAAATGATTATTGTTGTTTCGAGAGGCCTCAGGTGATCTGAAACAGACACGGGCAGGGTGTCGGGAAAGTTCTTGCGGTGCGCGCACAGAAAACAGATCCGTTAGGAGCTTTTCTCTTTCTTGGTCTTTGGTATATTTCTTTGTCTCTGGTATCTTTGGTGGCTCTTGAAAGGGCCGTTGGTTGCCCTTAAAAGGACAGTTTTTGTGGCCCTTAGAAGGGCCGTTGGTTGTCCTCAAAGGTCAGATTTGGTGGCTCTTAGAAGGGCCGTTGGTTGTCTTTCAAAGGACAGTTTTGCTAGCCCTAGCACCGTTGGTTGTCCTCAAAATGACAGGTTTGGTGACCATTAGAAGCGCCGTTGATTGTCCTTAAAAGGACAGTTTTGGTGGCCCTTAGTAGGGCTGTTGTTTGTCCTTAAAATGACAGTTTTTGTGGCCCTTAGAAGGATCGTTAGTTGTCCTTAAAAGGTCAGTTTTGCTGGCGCCTAGAAGGGCCGAATTTCAGTTTCTGGTGGGTCTTAGAAGCGCCGTTGGTTGTCCTTGAAATGAGAGTTTTGTGGCCGTTAGAAGCGCCGCTGGTTGTTCTTCAACGGACAGTTTTGTTGGCCCTTAGTTTTTGGTGGCCCCTGGAAGCGCCGTTGGTTGTCATTAAAATGTCAGTTTTTGTGGCCCTTTGAAGTGCCGTTGGTTGTCCTTAAAAGGACAGTTTTGGGGGCCCAGAGAAGGGCCGTTGGTTGCCCTTAAAAGGAAATTGGTGGGGGCTCACCAGAGGTGTTCAATGAGGTCGCCATTCCGTTCCATGTAAAAATACGTGCAAAAGATCATCAAAGCAAAGTCTGCCATTTTCCAGAATCGCTGGGGTAATAACTCCAGATTCTGCTCGTATTATTGTTTGCCATTGTCTGTGGAAGGTTCCGCAATAGGTATGAACCTTCAACGGCGATGTGAAAGATTCTTCACAAATCCTGTTAGTTTGAACTTGGCGTCCAATTTTCGCACACACCCTGTGCAGACGTTCGCAGCAAGTTGTTTTCGGCCTCCCTGTACAAGAAAATTACCTCAACTCGCTCCTGCAGAGTGAGATGCACACCTTCAACGCTACCCGGCAACAGCAAAATGTAGGCAAATGGGAGTCAGCTCCGCTGGCCACAATCTCTTGTTGATGCTTGCCATTGTCCAGATGCGTGGCGTATTATTTTTACATGGAGGCAGATGTGAAACCATCAACTGATTCGGAGCGGAGCACCAGGCAGGTAGGCAATGGCTCAGCTGGAAAACAACTGAGACTGGGAGGTGAAAAAGCTGGATCGGAGACTGAGATTGGCTGCAAACGATTGTGCATGGCGCAGGGGGCGCAGCTATCTGAATTTTCTGACAATAATAATAATAACAATGACTTTCAATTCGAAATAGGCCTAATAACAACAACAACTTTCCATAAGGCAACTCGAAAGGATCTCTTCTCTGTATATAAAACTGTTCAATCGCACAGAATAAAATTTTTACGTTCTTTCACAGATCGCAGAGAAAAATGAATCAGCTCTTCGTTTCCGTAAATGATAGAAAAATTCCAAATTTGGGCTAAATCCGTTGAAAACTTTTTGAGTTATCGATTTGCAACGAAATTCGACTTTTTAAAACAGGGCTTGTGTTTTCAGTTTCCGGGTAAAAATAACATTTTGTCTTAGCAGACGACGCATTGACGACTCATTGACGACGCACGTCTGCAAAAGACAAAACAAAAATGGCAATTCTCCTTTACGCAAGTAGAAATAAAATATTTTTATAAAACATTTTTAAACTGAAATATTATTTTATATTTTTATATTACGCAAGTAGAAACAAAATTAATATTTTTCCATCGCAAGTAGAAATAAAATGTTCCAGTACAACACAGCAGAAATAAAATATACTAAAGGAAGTGTCCTCAACGTCGCACAATCATGCAGGAATCTGCAAAATAGAAAGAGCCGGTGGCCACCTGCCACACACCAAATCCGATATGTTCGAACCAGTCATGAGTTGATCAGAGGTTCTCTTATTCAAGATTCATTTGGAACAGCAAGTTGGCAATTGAACAGACGAGTGTCGCAATATTCTATCTTGGTGAACTGACTCCTTCAAATGTGGGCCCAAAACACTTGAATCAACGCATCATCTTTCCAGAAAAAAGATTAAAGATTAATTAAAAAAGATTAATAAAAAAGATTAATTTCGGATCAAACGATTGTTTTCCAAATGATCGTTGTGGCCGTTACTCAGCAGCACCTTAATACCAAAGGATATACGAAGCGCAAAGGCGGTTGAAGCTGCAATGACGAATACATTGCACAAAGTTCTGGTATTTGCTGCAACAGGTTGCGCTTATTGAATAAAGCCGAAAGGATTTTAAAAAATCCAATTTTCATTAGTGCAAACATTGGGAGAAGGAAGGCTACTCGAAATTGAAAAAAATTTGCCGTTATCACGGACATCGGACATCGTTAGAGCAGCTAGCAACGTGCTATTCGAATACAGGGTCAGTGAAAAGTCCCGGGACAAACCATTGAATGACATGCAATCAATTTTCTGCCCTTTTCGTATTTATCTGCCCTTTCTGCCCCTTTTATATATCGGCCCTGTCGTAATTATCTGCCCCTTTCGTATCGATTTTCTGCCCCCTTTCCTATCAATTTTCTGGCCCTTCTATTTGAAAGCACCCCTTTTCGTACAAGTGGAATTAATTTTAAAAATCTCAAAGATTCAAACCTGAATGAAACTTAAACAGAGTTGTCTCAGGACTTTTGGTGGATCCTGTGTGCATAGTCCGCTGTTGAATTGGGGCTTAGAAAGGGAAAAGTCGTAGCTTTAATTTCGTCGTCAGTGTTTCTGTGGAATATTTCTACATGTAGAAAATATGACACAGTATCCACGCGGAGAAGAGCGACATAATTCGATCTATAGTATTCGAAAGACACAGATCTTTGGGGTGTATTTGGCTGAAAGGAATTCAAAGGCTTCAAGTGCAGAAGGAGAACTACTCATAGAGGCTTTTTACATGGCTCGTTATAGAGTATTTATTCCGCTTGATTTGCATATTTACTCCTAATTGGGCTGGCCTACTCCGAAGAGGAAAAATGAAATATGTGGCTTAATCCTTTATGTAGAGTCGAATCCAGAAATCTATCACTGGAATTTTTCCGGTTTGGATATCGTCATTAAATTCGGAAAATTGATGCGCTTCACTCTATTGTGCATGCGCTTAGATGCAAACTACAAATTAGGTCGCAGTTTTCGATAAAAAAACGACTTAAGCTTTGTATATAAAGGTGTTTCTGTAATTGTTTGCCGTGCTTCGCTTTGCCATTCTGAACAAAAATCTAGAGTGACGTTTTGTCGTCCGGTGATTTCTGGGGGAAACGCACCAGAAAACATGGGATCCTATACTCTAAAATTCGACTTCACTTTGGCGACACTAAAACTGATTGAATAACAAATTGAAAAATAAAGAAAGCTCCTAAACATATGTGGACAGTAAACGGAACGCACCTTTTTGTCACTGCATGTAATTTTTTGGAGTTTTCTTTGTTTTCTGATTTGGTTTGAAGTTGATTTTTGGTGTCGCCAAAGTGATGTCGAGTTTTGGAGTGTGGGATCCCATGTGTTTTTTTCGGTGAGTTCCCCAGAAGTCATCCGACGACAAAAAGTGACTCCACATTTTTTTGCTCCGAATGGCACCACGATGTGGAAATCGATTCATGGCCAACCATTTTAGAGACCAACCATTTTCACACTGTTTGTTATCTTTCCGGGAAAAGCTTTGACAAATGTTACAGAGAGGTTGCATCGATTGCAAGAAAAAATGGCACATTTGGAGACAGTTGGGACAGCCCGAAGTTGCGTGAAATCGCTCCCTCTGCGTCACCTTTTCGTACAGATGTCCGAACGTTTTTTGTCATTGGTATTTAACGCAATACCAACTACCCTATCACTGGAGCCACCATCACCGGAGCCAATTTCCGATAACTCACTCCCACACAGAGAACACCGTTCGAACGATCAATTTGTTTTTAGTTTACCTACCTGTGTGAACATACAGGGGTGTAAAGTGGCGGCGGAAAAAGATTACTCATACATGTGTTTTTCCCATTTGATTGTTGCCTCCGAAACTTTTCTTTCATTCTTTTTACTCTAATGCATTTGGTAGAAATTAAAGTGCCAAAATGCAACGGAGCTTTCTAGAGGTGTCAGATTTTGACATTAGTGATGAAAGAGGATGTTTTATTTCCACAGCATGGAGTTTTTGCTAAAATCTCAAGAATGGAAATTTTTCACATGCATGGGTAATCTTTTTCCGCCGCCACTATACAAGCTTTAGGGCAATTGTCTTGCCAAAAAACAATTTGCAATTCAAATAAAACACACTAATTGCGTTGTTGGTATACTCGTAAAGCACGTTGTCGACAGGACACGGATCCACAAATTAATTATTATTCGTGCAGTCAGAAAAGAGTTTTTGCCATGTTTTCCGCCGAGAGCGTCTCATTCGACACTGCCTGCCACATACGAGTATCTACGAAGGCTGTTCAAAATCAAGTGGGACTGTTGTGATCATTTCTGTGTTCCTTGCCCATTTCGTTCGCTTTGTGATTTTTCGACAAAATCACCCCCTTCTGCGCTGATTCACCCGGTTTTACAATTCTGCTTGTCCGTAAACATATGCTACAGGTTTTAAAAGGGGACCTTCAGAACACCTGCGCCGCTTTCTTTGATTCTACCTCAGCTGAGAGAAAGCGCATGATTTTCACATGTTTTGTAACTTAGGGAAAAGCAAAAACGTCAGGTTAACAATGGGAGGATTGGACATTTGATGCAGTTCACATTCAATGGTTCTCCTGGCCAAATCTCGCCCTCAATTGCATATGTTTGTTGTTCAGCATAACCTGCGTTGCGAACCTTTGATGACGATTTTTTTTCAGAAATATTGCCAAATCCTGTGAAATCTCTCACCATTGATGCTTTTTTGATGTCGCTACACGTTGCGAACAACAAGAAAACGCCCTACATCCTCAATTACTGTTCCAGTGATAACTTCTATGTTCTCTGCTCAATGTTGTCAGCTTTTTCGGCCAACTTCTCTGAATAAACGTCCGTTGTTTTCTCCGGAACAGGAAAAAGTAGCCCCTAGCGAAAGAGCACAACCCTTCCAGCATAATGGATAAGAAACTATTCTTTTTCCTGGTGAACGCGAAAAATCATACCACTTCCCTTTGTCTGACATTTCAAAATAAACAATTTTCCGGCAAATTAATTCACGAAGTAATTTTCAAATGTATCCAATATCCACAAGGATGGAGCATTTCCCTTGAAATTTGGCCAGATTACTACGCAAGAACGAGTTTTTAAATATGGTCAAAACAAGACCCGTAGGTGCGAAGGGAGGGCCACAGTGGTATCAGTCTCACTTGATATTGAACAGCCCTCGTAGATAACTCAACGTGTGTGTAGCATCAACCCAAGCAATACCATGGCTACACGTGTTAGGTGCATGGGGTATGGAGTCGGGTTGACAATTGGGTTGGGACGATTCGTCGCCGGCCGATTCATCGTGGGACGATTCGGCGCGGGATGATTCGCCATCGAAGCAATTCGGCATTTGATGCCCGCCACGACATCGTGAAGAAGAATTCGTTTTGACAAAAATTCTTGCTGTGAATCTGATCGACACGGCGCTTGGCTCAACTGGGTCCCCATCATATTTTTTTGCAGAAAACCGGATTTTTATCCACGGCGATAACTGGCGTCACAGGGCCGTGACGTCTTTATTTTGTATTTTGTTTTGTATTTGTAATTTGCCATAGGCCCTATAAATTCAAATATATCGTATGCGCCACAAGTCTCCCGTCAAATAGACGAATAGGGTTTACGTGTTTTCTGGCACAGTGGCTGTGAAATTGACGCTCAGTGCGGCAAGGTTGCTATCCTCGCGTTTGTGCTCATCAGCCAGAGTGAAGGCAGGGTGTTCGAGGTTGGCGTTCTTTCTGAAAATGGTGGGTTTGGTAGCAACGTGATGGCGGCGGTATGAGGCACACCAACGACTAGTGGTTTGATTTTGTTTACTAATTTTATTTATTCGAGACCACCACAGATCGGATGAGGTGGCCGACAGAAACGGCGACTCGAGATTCTGACTCCAAATAACCGTGATGGACAGCTACGGGATGGCAGAATGCACAAATCGTGATGGTCCATATGACGAGAAACTTACGGCGCTTACTGTATCTATAAAATCACATTAAATTACACACGAGGATAAAAAACAAGGACATAAAAAGACTGTTCAAAAACATAACAAGAGAGAGAGAGAAATAAGCTCATGTAAAAATGAACTTGAATGAAAATGAAATGAAAAATTGAAAAACAAGAAAAATGTCTTTGCAGCAACGATCACACAACAAATCGTCGCGGCGACGGTTTGTGTCCATAACGAAGGGAGCACTTAAAGCAGCACTATTTTGCAAAATTACAACTTAAAATTGACACGGCTTTCTGGATGGCGGCGAGGAATATGGGTACACCGATTGTTATCCATGGGGTAAACTCAGCAGATGAATCTGGAAACAGCGCATAGCAAAATGCAAACCCCATTGGAATTTTGCATTTTAGTGCATTTCGTCAGATACGTATATGTGCTGAGCGTTGAGAGCTTTTGAAAAAAGATTCCGTAGAATCATCGGTCATGCAGCAGCCTGCGATGCATGGAGATTTCTTCTATCTCGCAGGCATGAAAAGCTTTCACCGAAGTTTTTTTGAATGAAAATAAAATTGAAACAAACAGCGTTGCTCAAACAATAGCAACAAAAAAGCAAAATCTTCTGCTGGAAGCCACAGCACGAAAAACACAGGGTGCTCCATAAATCCTCCCATTTCCTTTATTCTTCAGACAAATTCTCCACGAGGAAAAAACAAGATGCTTGTTTCTTTTCTTTGTTCTCCAATTTTGGTATAGTCGTGGCGGAATTTAGTGGTACAATCGCGACGGTAAAATTCACACTATAAAATGTGTTTTTTTTTCATTCAGCTGTCACCTCCAAACCTTTTTTCCCTTTCACTCTTATGTAGGCGGTAGAAATTAAATTACATATATGTACAGAACGGTCCGCAAGTCACTGCGTGGATGGAATAACGTTCGCGTTGGTTTGAGTCCTGACATGTGGGTTTTTGTTGCGTCGCAGCTCCCGATTTCTCCAGCCAAGTCGGCATCCCACGTTCGCTCCTTGCCAAGAAAAAGAAAACTGTCCAGTCGTGCCAGCCCGTTCTTCCTTTGCTTGGAATCACAAGCTCCGCTTCCGAATTGATGTTCCGATTCCAAAAAAACCACGTGATTTAAATCCGGAAAACAAAACTGTTCATTTTAAACAAGGTCAGACTAACGCCAACCACACAGGGACTTGTGGACCGATCTGTTATAGTCTATGGAGTGGAAGCGGCAGTCAAAAAGCCTGTTACCACATTAGCGCAGTTATTTTTCTGTTTTTCGTTTTCTGCACTTTGAAGACAATGCGCGGCGTAGCGTTTTTCATTTTTTGATTGCAGCAAAATTTCCCTTGCTCGTCTTAGCGAACATTTTTAGATTGGGCAGCTTTACCATATTCAAAAAGTTGGATTCAAAAAGTTATGTTCCCATTCATGCACGACCGTTTGGACAGGAAAATCAGGCACCGTGCATGGTATTTCCCGGGTCGGGATACTTTTCCGAAAAACGTTGATCGAATGGCGCTAATCTCGCAAAATCTTCACCAAATCCAAGTTAAGCTGACCTATCCCAACCTAACCTAACCTATTATAACCTGATTTAAAGCCATTTGGACTTAAAATTTCGGACCAGATATGTTTATTCGTTAATTAATTAATTTACTTATTTCAATTAAACCTTCCATAAAATGAGCTGGTGGAAGGATCTTATGCACACAGTCAACAAAAATCAAACGATAAAATGACAAACATTTCATCATAACAAACGGTTAAATGACATTTTATCCAAAAATCAAAATCAAAATCAAAAATCAAAACAATTCAGAGCATAAAGTCAGACGAAAACACACGAAAACACTCATACTATGAGCGAGAAATTCTGAGTAATGAAGAATCACGTAGTATGTTCCCCCTATTTCCCTGACGAACGTAGCCCTCAACACACGCTGATGAGATGATATTCATTTTCGTTCGCAATTGTTGCTGCGCAAAAGCATTTGTTGAATTGAATCTGGAAAGTCACAGTGCTCTGCTCAAACCGAGCTTCTATTCTTTGAGAAATTTTCCAGCTCTGGTGGGTCAGCATGTGTAAAGCAGCTTTCTCGTTCCTGAACTCACTAAAACATTTTGCTCTTGTGCGACATAAGGTCAACTTCAGCTAGAGAAATGGATCAAGACGTCTGGGCACCGTCGTTTTTTGTGATTCAACTTAAATGGGGACAATTATTTTGAGCATGCACTATGGCGAAGCACACTTTGGCCTGTTGGCTTGGCTGAAATTGTTTTAAATGATTCAACATAAATGGGAAACATTATGTTTGAGCATGCACTATGGAAGCACACTTTGGAACAGCGTTGGCTGAGTTTGTTTAAAATCATTCAACTAAATGGAAACAATTATTTTTGAGCATGCACTATCAAGCACACTTTGGAACATCCTCTTGGCTGAAATCGTTTCAAAATTATTCAAATTATATATGGGGACAAAATTGTTCAGTTAAATGGAGACAATTATTTTGAGCATGCACTATGGAAGCACCCTTCGGAACAGCCTGTTGGCTGAAATTATTTTAATGATTCAACTTAAATGGAAACGATTATTTTTGAGCATGCACTATGGAAGCACACTTTGTAACAGCCTGTCGGCTGAAATCGTTTTAAAATGATTCAGCTTAAATGGGGACAAAATCATTGAACTTAAATGGGTACAATTATTTTTGAGCATGCACAAATGCAAGCACACTTTGGAACAGCCTGTTTGCTGAAATTGTCAAAAATACGAATATACGTTAATAAAGGTGTTTTGCCATCATTTACATAAATCCGGTCGCCATATTTTTAATAATGTTGTGCCTGGAAGGAAACTTTTCGCAAATCCGAATCCGAATCCGAATAGGCGAGCTTTATTTTATGGTTAACCCAGCATGGTGAAACGAACATACTGCGAAAAAAGCATGATACCGGGTGTCTGGTAATGTCTGCGCGATTTTTGGCTGTCTGCATTGGGAACCACTGAACCGAAATGGGAATTGTGTTTGCTTGGAAAACCTTCCTCAAATACGATGTCGGTTTTACCAAATAACACCTGCCAAATAAACACCTGCCGAATAAACAAACAAGGGCAAACAACACGTGCCAAACACACCACCTGATGCCAAATAAACACCTGCCAAATAAACAAACAGCGGGGAAAATAGCACGTGTCAAACACACCACCTGCCAAATAAACGACACCTGTCAAATAAACACCTAACATCTAAAATAAACGCCTAAAATAACACCTAAAACCCAAAAAATAAACACCTAAAATGACACCAAATGAACGCATAACAAACACTTGCCTTATAAACTAGCATACGAAGAACTAGTTCAGAGATAAAACATCTCACCAGTTCAGTTTAACATTTTAACCAGTCCAGTTTAACATTTTAACCGCAGTCCAGTTTAACATTTTTAACCTGTTCATAAATTGCTGCAATATGCTGTAATCAAGTCAATTCTGCGCACACTTTCTGGACATCCTGTACACGGCGCTTCACCCTGCGCTTGAAATAAATTCGATGTGAAATGAAATGAAATGAAAAGAAGCGATAAAGTCGTCAAAAAGTGCGACAAAAAGCAGGTTTGACAGGCCTTTTTGTGGCCTCACTTCAGAAGCAGAAAAAGCAGAAATGAGCTAAATATTTTTGACTGATGGAAATTGGATTCGTGACTTTCCAAAACGTCCTGCCTCATTGGATCGACGTATGAGGCTGAAGTGTCGGCACCAAGGGTGAGATTGAAGCGCTTTTGGCAATTGGATGGTTTGGCGGAGTTTATTGGCTGCGAGTTACCGAACCGCTTTTGACCGCGTGCAGTATGGGTTAAATTCGAAGCGAGAAGTGTACAAATTCGATTCGATTTGCTTTGACTTTTGGTATGTTTTTGTTTATTTTGGGGGGGTTATTTAAGCGGATTTGGAGGGGGGTTT
>JASGXE010003887.1:0-31903 GCA_030068105.1 Sinentomon sp. SZTP_YWyxl
AATTGGTGATTTTCATGGACGAAGGACGTTTATGTAAAATATTTTAAATATGCTGATCCAGTTGTTTGTTGTTTTTTGTTTGTTTAGGTATTTGCTTTTTTTTTCTTTTCTTTGAATGGCGAGTGTTCCATAAAGATTAAGAGGCAAATAAATTCCAATTACTACTGACTTCTGCTTGTCAAGAATTGAAAAACTGCATGCATCAATCTCATTGGAAATGGACTACTGATTAGAATTTTTGGAAGCGAGTCAACCACGGCTTACCCTCCAGCGACTTTCTTTATCTCAGTGTTGTTCTCTCTGTCCTTCAGGTGCCAACACAGAGATCCTTCCAATCCTGAAACCAGACATTGTCTTCTTTGGTGAAGGACTTCCAGAGGAATTCCACCAGCAAATGGAGATTGATAAGGATAAGTGTGACCTTCTCATTGTGATAGGATCATCGTTGAAAGTGAAACCAGTTGCACTGATACCAAGTAAGAATAATTGTTATGACCACAAACTAATCTTTACACTTCTCTTAATAGTTTTCACTTCATTTTAGTCTTCATTTCAGTGCCTGTGGTTTAAGCGGGGACCTTCAGATTGTTAAAAATGACTGAAAATGCTAGTTCAAGCTCTGTGTGTTTTTATGTCGCACAAAACTTTACTGATTCCTGCAGTGTGGGTAATCAAGTTTTGACATTCCAAATGGTTGGAATCTGTGGACCTAGATTTTATGCGACTCCGTAATCAATCAATCGGTAAATGTTTGCTTCAGATAAATTACTATTGTGCAGAAATGAAGTGAGCTGGACTATATTTACCATTCTTCAGTCACCTTTTTTTGCATATTTCTGTAAAAATTGTGCATTCTTCTGTAAAAAAGTGTCTTTTTTGAGGTGTGGGCTTTGACCTTAGTCTCGTGAGCTATCCTCCCGTGGGTGTGCAACTCTCTGGAGTGTTTGTGGTTGACTTCACAGGGATATTTACTGGTAACTCAAACATCTTCGAGCAATCTTTGTCAGCAACTTTTTTCTGGCCATGTCTTATTCCAGGCTCGATCAATCCTTCAGTTCCTCAGATCTCAATCAACCGTGAGTCGTTGAGCCACATGAACTTTGACATTGAACTTCTCGGCGACTGTGATGTCATTCTCTCCTACATTTGCCACATGTGAGTCGTTTCTGTTCTTTTCTTTGATTCTTTCCTGCAGTGCTTTTCTGCCGTTTATATGGACAGGGTTTTTTGTTGAAGAATTGAGCCACCACGAACGGAGTTTACAATATTTGCCATGGCGAAATTTTGACTCTTCCGTTTGGAGAAGGTGTAGCACGACCGGTTTCATTACCACACGGATGGCTTCTTGTTGAGTGTTGCTCTGTATCCATCACACCAAAACACTCCAGCTACACATGATCAATTCATGCACTGATCTTGCTTTATTTCAGCCCTGAAGAAGCCTCCCCTATGGTGACGAAAACGGTAGTGTTACATCTTCTCCGATTGGATAGGTCTCAATTTCACCATGGTATTTTTCTTTTGAAATTTGGTGAGAGTTTCTCTCAAGACTCAACGGAAAAAATCCTCGTCATGATCAACGTCGCAGGGGACTGCTTACCACAGGACTACCGAGGACATGTCTTCTGGAGACAAAAACGAATGAATGAACTGGGGAGAGTGTTTTTTCAGAGCACAATAATAATGGAAGGAAGGGCTAAAAGTTTATCTTTCTCAGGGGCAAGTTTGACATTGATCTGCACAGCAGAAGAATCTTGGTGACTTTCTGGAACCATCCTTCTCTCTTCCTCGAAACGGGCGACATGAGAATGTCACCATCTGTTCCACGGACGGGACCGGAATGTTCCCGAAATGGTGATGTCATTACGATTCAGTGACTGGAAAATGGGAGAACGTTAAATTTGCCAAAAATAAGGGATTTTCTTTTTCCATATATTACCAAATGTCCCCACAAATGGTTCTGAATCAATCACTGTTGCTCACAAATTACCATTTTTGGGCTATGTCATGCTTGTAATGTTCCGATGCCTTTGAACTTTCCATATTTATTTCCCAAGACTCGGAAGCAGCTGGGAGGAGGCTCTTGGGAGCAAGCAGGACTTTTCCGAAATCACCAACTTGGAAACAGGTGGTCTGGAAGGTGAGGCACAGGCCGACAGCAGTGGTGATGGAGGTGTTATCACAAAGGACATGCCTCCCGAGGCTACCACGGAGAACTCCTGTGACAGTGGCACAAGTGGTCATGCTTCGGTTTCTGCCGCTCTCGGAAACGATGGAACAATCGGTGATCCGGCCTCTGCCATTCGTAACATAGCATCGTGTTTGCCAGGTATGTCTCGGAAAAGTTTGTTTGAAAAATCGTGTTGCATTGATTCTGGCCTCTCGCTCCCCATTTCATAAATGCGTTGTGATTTTGATAAGAAAAACCAAACCATGCATGAAGGAAGATATCACAATAATAAGTGACCTGAGGAGGTCATTTCATTTCACCTGCGAATGATAAAAATTTATGTTAACAAAGCGAAATACGTTTCTGTGACGCAAATTTTAGGCAAAATACTTTTCCGCGATATGCAAATTTTAGGCAAAATGCTTTTCCACGATGCAAATTTTTTTGCAAAATCCTTTTTCGTAATGCAAATTTTTGGCAAAATACTTTTCCTCAATGCAAAATTTTTAGTCAATCTTCTCCGCATTGCAAATTTTAGTCAAAGTACTTTTCCGCAATGCAAATTTTGGCAAAATACTCTTTCATAATGCAAATTTCAGACAAAAAACTTTGCCACAAAACAGATTTTTTTGCAAATTACTTTTCCACGATGCAAATTTTTTGGCAAAATACTTCTCCTTGATGCAAATTTTAGGCAAAATACTTTTCCATGATGCTAATTTTTGGCAAAATACTTTTCAGTAATGCAAATTTCAGACAAAATACTTTATCGCGATGCAAATTTTAGGCAAAATACTTCTGCGATGCAAGTTTTCGGCAAAATAATTTTACGAATATGTGATGCAAATTTTAGGCAAAGTACTTTTCCGTGATGCAAATTTTTGGCAAAAATCCAAATAATTAACGACTCACTGGACCAGAGCATTCAAAGGCTATCTTTGCTTTTTTATTTGTTTGCGGCTGCCTTGAAAGATCACCCGCTCCAATGCTCAGGTCTTCAAGATTCAAGGCCAACGAACAACAGTGAAAGCATTTGCCTTTTTCCGAGGGTACCCTTGGCCGAAGGGTACCCTTCTTGACTTCAGCTGTTAGTCAACTTCAGTAAGACTTTTTTGTTTCCATTTTTCATGTGGCGTGTCAGTGAAATGGATCAGCACAGGCCAGGGAAATTCGAGGAAAGTCAGGGAAATGATGTCTCATTGGAAAAAGTGGCAGGGTAGGGGAAACGAGTATCATGTGACCTGAAAGTCAAATAAATTTTTCATCATAAGAGCTGATCATTGCTAAATTTTCATGAGCAATGTCTCATTTCTGGATATGATATTTAGTAGCATGACAAATATAGTTTTAATATGATATTTTACAGAAATGATATTTCGCAGGTTGCCCATAGGAATGTCCCCATTTCTGTTACTGAATTTCAATCTTTTTCCACAAGCCAACACATACCTTTTCAAGAAACCAAACCAATATGTCTTCCCCGGTGCGGAGATCTATGCCGATCCTTCAAAGTTCTGCCTGGAATCACCAGATTGCTATGAAGATGATGATGATTTCAGCGATAATTCTGATGATACTGACTCTACCTGCAGCAGAACAAAGAGCAACTTGAGCTCATGCGATGATACGGATGAGTGTCCCCAGGATGCTGTTGCGGGATCTGGTGCCGACGGGAACACTGGCCTGAGTGTGGATGAGGCCACGACGGGAAGCACCGGATACGGGAGTTCAGAGAGCACCGAAATGACTGCCGTTCAGAAACGGCCAGCTTGCGACGGCACGGACTCCTCCGGGGACGCACCCTTCCGTCCGGCAAAAGTTACGAAAATGAGCAACGATGAATTGTGCTTGGGTCAGGAGACGCTTCTTTCATTTGGGGAATCTGCCAATGGAATCCATGGGACGAACGGAATGGACGGGGTGTCCCTTGAAACAAATGATGGAGGCGAAGATGCTTCAGCATCATAACGGCATTTTTGGTAGATTTCTCAATTGATATGGAGCTAAATTGTAGGATTTTTACGCATCTTTCTTTGGTTGTGTACAAGGTGTCTTATGTTTGAGAGAATGAGGGCTGTTTCTGTGGATAATCCGGCAGACCTTTCACGCTGGCATGCCGAATTGTAAATGTCAATTGCCAGAAGTGCCAACTTCTTTCAGTCAAATAAATTCTGTTGAATTTCTAGATGTTTGAAGCCTTTTTCGAACATTTCGGCCAACTCTTTTCTCCCGAAAATGAAAATTCCTCAAAAATTATCAGAAAGACCACAAAAGGTTCTTGGGAGTTTGAGGCTAATTTCGGGTCATTTTGGGCCAATATTTCTGTGAATGAAGTTTGCACTTTCAATAATCCAGTGGGCAGGTGTTAGGTGGCATTTTTTCAAAACAAAAGTTGGTAGAAGATGGCCTTAACATTGAGAAATACAACATAATTTTTGACATCTTGAACACAGTTTAAGTATGTGGCTTGCTGGCTTTTTTAGGCCACCTATTTCATATTTTGTCAACTACATGGGCTCTTACTGTCACACCAGGAAAAAACAACAGAACTGCCGCATAAATTTATTATGATGGCAAAAATTGAGAATTTTTTTGGCAAAAGTTATACCAACACAATATGACCTTGTGATTTGGTTTCTTAGCCCTTCATTTCAAGATAAATTGTACAGGGTGTTCTATAAATATGTGGTTTTAATTTGCTGTTGCATTTGAAGATGTGTCTTGTGCGTCAGTTAGCCTTTTTGATTTTGAACTTTAGTGGATGTGAGATTTTTACAAAGGGATATTTTCCACAATGTGATGAGGAACTAAGATATGCCGGAAGACTTCACAAAATTTATTGGACATCTTGTCACGTCTTGTGTTTTGGTCAGATCACTCAATTACGAATTACGATTGTAAGATAGCCCAAAGGGGGGGCGGTTTATCCACCTTGAGCAATGCAAAATACTAAAAAAAATTGGTTTTTGACATCCCTCGTGATGTTCAAAAATCAAAAATTTCTGACCAAAAATTTTTTTATTGTCAAAACTAAAACTCCACTGAGATAAATGACTTCCCACAAGTATTCTTCATCTTAAATTTCTCGCAGCAATTGTGTAAGGAGGCATTCTCCCGTCATATTTCACATAAAAAGCGGGAACACAAGAAGCTCATAGCAGCACTTTTTTATGAGAAAGCTGTGAAAAGTTGGCACTCGGTGGACCAAAATGTGCAGAATTGGATAGTAGAGCTGGATTGGTCTGCGATTTTCCGACGACCAGTTTCGAACAATGAGAAAATTGTTGTGATTTTTTTGCAGCCAAGTATGATGTCATGTAGCGATCTCGAGAATTTTAACTGTCATCCAATTTTACAAACTTATTTCATGCGAAAAGTGCAAATAAATTAAAGGAAAGTTGTTATCAAGAGTGTGGTCAATGATACAGAAGTTCTGTCTGTATTGGGTATTCTATCTTGGTTATTTTTTGCAAAATGTCCGAAATCAGCCAGAAGTCCCTGGGAGCTGACATTTTTCTTCATCGCTGCTTCAGTTCGCTGCAATATGTCCCAAAATTCAATAAAAATCAGTTCTCAGATACTGTTCTAGCTGCTGCCCTCTGCCTAAATTCCTCGAATACCTTGCAAGAAAAACTCACAAAAATTGTGTGTGGCAGCTTGTGGGATTTCCACCATTTCTTGTGACTTTTGCAGACTATTTTCCGAATTTTGTCGTAGATAGCTAATTTATTTTGTGTGTAGGTAAATGTTTTTTGTTGTGTCCTGAATGTCCGTCCACATTTTATTAATTTCTTTAAGTTTTTACATGGGTACATTTTTTAAGTTCATGAACATTTTTTGTTTGTGATTTAAGTGCCAGTTGATCAGAATGTGATTTGTGGCGGGATGACCCAGAGTTGGAGGGGTAGGGGGAGGTAGATGGGCCGCCACTGGTAGACAGGTCACTTTTCAGGGATTTGCAAATATTTCTGAAGGGTATGGCCACATGTATGGAATTTTTGCTTCAGTTCGTCGCTCATTGGCTTTCGGAAGAATTACGGCAATTCAGATAGTGTTAAAGGCTTGAAACATTGATCAGATGAATTTGAATTGCTTGTTTTGAGGGCGAGGGTCTGTTACTCATATTCCACCTGTTCCCAGCTCCTGTTTCAGGGTCTCTTGCCGATGTCTCAAACAGAGAGGGTAACATCGTGGTAACAAAATAACGAATGCAATTTTGTGGGGAATCGTGGGAGCAGATGTCAGTGATGCGAATTAGGATCACAGCGGATGTCAAACAAAGTGTTTTCAAATGTCCAGTGTACTAGCAGAGACGATATGAAGTTTTCTAGGGTGTTGGCTGTTGGCTCACAACACTTGCAAAGTGTCCGCCTACATGTGGCACAGCACTTTTTCTGAGAAGGTCCCATATTGTTCTGCAGTCTTTTTTTCTGCAGTTCGATGCATCCGAATGGATGGTGGGTTCGACTGCTTTGGGAGAGAGAGAAAAGACCAAAGCGGCAGAGGCCAACAAAGAATGAAAAATAAATGCAACTTCATCTATTTTGTGCTCGGAAATTGGGATCGACTATGACATTGCCATTCATATGGGCCCTTCTCATCGACAATATTCGCATGGACCCTTCTCATCTGACAATATTCATTTGGTGTCGACCATTCTCATCGACAATATTCGAATGTGCCCTTCTCACCGACAACATTCATTTGGTGTGGGCGGCCCCTTCTCATCGACAATGTTGGCCCTTCTCATCGACAATATTCGTATGATTGGACCCTTTTCATCGACAATATGGACCATTCTCATTGACAATATGGGCCATTCTCATCGACAATATTCGTATGTATGGACCCTCTCATCGACAATATTGGCCCTTCTTGATAATATTCGTATGATATGGACCCTTCTCATCGACAATATGGACCGTTTTCATTGACAATATGGGCCTTTCTCATCGCCAATATTGGCCCTTCTCAACGACAGTATCCGTATGGTCCCTACTCATCGACAATGTGAGCTCTTCTCATAGACAATATTGGCCCTTCTCAGAAAAAGCACCACTGCACTTGGGATGTGCATGAATAAGTGCATTGACATTTTCAACTTTTCTCTCTTTTTTATCTTATTTATGGTTTTGTTTTGATGTCTAATTTTCAAATATTGACAAGTTGTTTTTTTTTTGTTTTCTTTCAGTAAATTGTAATTTTGAAAAATGAAGGTTTATCGATCTTTTTCCTTTTCCCACATACCATAACAAGATGCATAAAATCCTTACTCATTCAAAATGGCGAATGCGAATCCTTGAAGCCGAAGGATGAAAAATTTGGTCTGTGAGTGATTACTTGATCAAAAGCCATGGTCGGATCGAAGGAAGGGAAAGTTGGTGACAACGTTTCGACCCCTGGCTATGGCTGGAGTCTCTCAAGTTTGATGATGCGATACGTACGTTCTGCGCCACTGATGTTGTGCGACTGGTGCAGTTAGTTAGAACGGGTCGTAAGTTGAAGTTATTGCTGCAGATCATGACTCATGGTGCTTGGTTCGTTGTAGTGACATTTGGAGAACCCGGAGGCCGGAATTGTGAAATAGCTCCAGCTGACCTCCTGCCATGGACTCTTATTTTTGGAATTTTGCTGTGGCTGCCACCCAACCCTGCTCTGGTGGCCTTATGCATGACCACACCCAACGCAATTCCTGTGGCACCTATCCCCCCTCAGCCTTCAACAAATCCTACCTGCCACTGGCTCTCATGTCCTTCCATTTTAAAAGGAGATTTTGAGTGGGAACTGGGAACCCTCTGTAGCAGAAGCCATCGTTGTTAACTATCATCAATTCTTTGACGTCTTTTCGTTTTGACACTTCTTGGCATGTCGCAGGTCACAAATTTGAATGTTCTTCTTCTGATGCAAAGGTTGATGTCATATCTGATGCATTAAAATGTGTTCAGGTAAATATTTCTGGGATAACACATGAGCCTGTGAAGATGCAATAGCTATAACACGCAAAGAAGTGTCTCGGTCAACTCAGAAGTTGCCAAAGAAGCGAAGATAATAAAAATGACAAGCCACACCAATCTCAAGTAATGAATCCAACGTTGTTTGATGGAACAGATAGCCCTCGTCTGACTGATGGAAATTACTGTGTTGTGACTGAAGTAACGCTTCTGGACGAGTGTAAGGGATGGCCAACAGTAATTCATGGCCATAGAGTGCCAAGCTTTCTTTGTGGAAGTTTCTGTACCTTGGCAATGCAATGGGTGGATTTCTGTAATTTGACTGGGCAATGATTGTATGTCATGCAAATTTCAAACTAGCATGAAAAAGGTGACAATAAGTCTGCCGTGACCATAGAATATTGGGCCTCTCTCAGTATGTGACCCCAGCCACCCCCATGATGGTTACTGAGGGGTGCGAGATAAGGTGAAATGTCCAACTTGCATCAGCTAATCAAATCCTGAATTCTTGGAGTTCTCTGCGGTGAGAAGTATGATGAACCCAAGGTTTTGAAACATTTATCATGCACCGAACTTGGCACTTTTTCACTCTGCTCACCCAAGTAAATTTGTAGCCTGACATTTTAGTATTGTTCCACCCTTCTCGGAACAAATTGAATCAGCGGGGCTCATTTTGTTTATCTGGTCAGTTTTGACTGACAAATTTTTTGTGTACTGGAAAGCTCTGCTTCAAGAACTCAACCAATTTTGACCGAAGTAAAAAGGATCATTGGTAAAAACATCAGATAAAAATAAAAGGTTTTTTTTTATTAAAGTGGCCACCCTCTATCTTTTTTGCTCGGGAGTCGGATCAGGGCTGGACATGTCCTGGTAAAACCTGAAGTTTAACTCTAACCGTGGGGTGATCCAGTATGGATTAACGTTAATCCGAGGTTGCGGAGTAAATATTTTCCATTGAAGAAAATGTCAAAAATTTACCTCCCAACCTCGGATTAGCGTTAAACCACACTGGATCACCCCACGGTAAGGGTTTGCCTTTGGCTGGTAATTCTTGCCGGTTTTATTATCAGTCTACTGCGCATCTTGAAGCCTTTGCTGATATCGAAAATGGGTACACAAAAAATCCATTCCTGAAACCTCTGGAAGGTGGTCCTTCTTTTGGCTGCAGACATGGGTCCGGTGACTGGGACAGAACGGTGTGAGGCAGAATTATTCCATTTTTGAGGCAGTTTTTCTATATCTCTGGGTTAGGTTAGTGCCTGCCTCCATGCTTAAATTCCTTCCAAAATTCTCTCCTTTTTCCAATTCTGCCTCAGTCCGTTTTATCCCAGTCACCGATCCTCCTGTATCGCAACATTTACATCCTCGATGCATTGGATACTGTTGAGAAAAAAAAGGAAATATTGAAATTCCTTCAAATTCACAGATGTCAATTTCTTTTCTTTTTTTACCAGCTTTGTTTTCTTGCTCATTATATGACCATTTCCGATTTCGCTCCGCAAATGGTCAGTTGACCCTCGCCCTTTTTGGGAAACTGGCAGAGTGTTCTGTTGTTGTTTTCCTAATCAACCAGGATGGCTTTGAACCTGGCTGCCATTTCTCTCAAGGCTGTTGACATGCAGGTCGTCAAAGGCCTGCTTACACGAAAGGTATGTTTCGCGCGTTATTTGTTGTGGAGTTTTCTGATCATGATTACTTTTACAGCAGAAAAAGATTTAACAATTGCCCCCACATAATTGCGAAGCAGTTATTGTCATTTACAAGAATTTACAAGAAAACTGTTATCTGGTATACTCCCTGGGTTGCTGAAGAAAATGACATTAACAGAGCTTACAGCGAAGTCAGTGAATTGGTATTTTCACAAATTACCATAAATTAAATGGTTAGCAATAACATTCAACCTTCATCTGCAGCAGTCCATTCATTCATTCATTCATTCAGTTATTGAAAGGATCCAATCTGCATGGAAATGCTTATTTTCTTGAAAATTCTTCTTGCCCTCCAGCTCCACCATAGGATATCAGGTGTCAAATGGACACTTTGTACTGGGCTGCAGTGGGGTGTGAATATCGTTCCCATCATGTGTACCAGTGTTTGAATCAAATGGAGTTATTGTCCTGGCCAAAACTTCGGACCCCTTTTGTTCTAATTTTTTAGAAAGGATACGCATGCACGCATATCTTCCTGTTCAGTAATCACTGTTTTGGCAAGTCCACACACCTACCTTAAGCTGCAAATGGGCGTTTATTTCATGACTATCCATGAAATGGTCTTGGAGCAAGCAAAGGATTCAAAATTCACTTCGAAAATTGGAGACAATATTTCCATTTGGAATCTCATCACTTTGAAAGGATGGATCCGTTTTTGACCCATTTCCCGTTCGCGTTATTGATTAATCTATATGAATCGGACACTTTTCCATCTTACCACGTGTTAAACTTCCGACCCAGAAAGAGAGAAAAGAAAGAGAGAAAAAAGCACTCGGAATAAAAAAATAGGATAGGTTGGGTTGTGCAGGTCAGGTCTGGAAGGTTAGATTGGGTAAAGTTAGCTTTTCTTTGCTTTTTGTTCACGCAAAAAGTCGGGATGTGTCTCAATTCGTATAGATGAATAAAATATGTTTCCTGTTCATGGTCGTTCATTTTTTCAGGCTGTTCCCACCAACCTGTCTGCAGCAGTGCTTCAAACACATACGAACAAGAATGGTCTCATCGACAGTCCAATTCCCGTTCCCGCTCACCTTCAACAGCAGTCTTCCGGCATTCATAGCAGCTGTATCCTGAATAAAGTTCAGGCTGGACGCTACAGGCCAACACCAAAGCGGAACCTTCCGTTGACCTATGACATGGCCAATCAACCGTGTATGATTGCACGACGTAAAACATGGACTGCGTTGAACACGTGTAAGTGGTGAGTGGTAGCAAGTATTTTTGACGGACGTTACATTATGTCAATGTTGCACTGGCAACACCAACTCCAGATTGACCCGAGGTTGCGGAATTATTTTTTTTTTCCATTGAAGTTTCGAAGTTGTCGAATGTTTACTTGCAACCTCGGGTTCGTGTTGATCCAGAGTTGATGTACACATCGTAAAAGTGGAATGATGTTGGTTGTGTTCCAATCCAATCAGTATGTCTGCAAACCTGTAATTGTCATGGAATTTTGCCATTCTGGAAAAGTCCGGGAATTTGTGAAAGTTCTCACAACGTCAGGGATTTTTTTTTTTGTTATTTCTCTTTCTATAGCAAGTAAAGTCGTTGCTTTAGGACAGGATTTGACTGAATTTCTTCATCTTTTCTTCTTTGTATTGTTATGCAAGGCTAGGCCACAATTAGGGCATATCAAGCAAAGCCAAGCTGCCGGCCTTGCTTATCGTTTTTTACTTTTCTTTTTGAAACGTTTATTCTGGGAATATGCTGAGAGATGGCGGGCAATGAGTACCCAAAATGTCTGGAATTTCCACATAGGTCAGGGAAAATGGTCTGTCCGGCTTCAGACAACCTGTATCCAAAAGCCTCAAACAGAAATGCGTAGTGATGCAATTTCCAAACTAAACTTGGAAAGAATGCATTTTGGGTGGACATTTATGTCTCTATACGTACACTTCTTACCAAATGTTTCGGACATAGGAGGTCTGTTTTGACTCTGGGTCATTTTGAATAGGGACATATTTTGGCATCCCATGCTGCAAAACACCATGACACGTGTGTGGTGTGAAGTTGCAGCAAGCCCTTTGAAATTAAATGACCCCTTGAATAAATTAGCCTGGCTTTCAAAATTTCTCCTATGTTCAAAGACATTCAATAGACTCTGTACAAGACCAGCCTCACTTGAAATTTTTCTTTCGTATAGGTGAAAATGCTTATGCCAGTTTTTCCAGCAGAAGCCACAAGAAAAAAATCGAATTGAAAGATTGAAAAAGAAACCGGAACCAAAAAATTTGCACAACGTTTGGTTTGTTTGCTTCATAACGAAAATTTCAAATTTCTGGTCAGTCATCTCATCTCCAGCATTCCTTCATCCTATTCTATTCACAGCCAGTTTCTACGGACTCCCGTTTGCAGCCAAGACAGCCACAGATGACCTTTTCATCAGGAAGTTCATAACTGGAACATTCCACGACCTGTTCGTGTCGGAAATCCTCATCAAAAGACGCTACAACACCATCACCATAGCAGGATTTATCAAGAGAAACATCCTGCCAAGGAAAATCTATTTCCTGATTGGCTATTCGGAGGAGATGCTTGCTTATTGGCTTCAGTGTCCTGTCAAAATGGAATTGCAGACTGTCGAGAACAAGGAGGACATTATTTATAAATACATTTAAGGTTGTAGTGGGTGACCCCTTTCCATCCTTCCTTTTGTACAGTGCGTTAATATTTTCTGATGAATACAACAAATTAGTTAACACATTTGTCGAATTGCCACATCTATGAATTTACCACATACACTTCTATTGCAGCAGAATGTCAGAAAATAGCCAACATGAATGTTTCAAAGACGAAATAAACGTCAAAATTTTCCTCACGCACTGTAGTCAGGTGCAAAACTGCCAACATGTTTCAAAAGCAATCAAAAATGAATGTTTGCGAAGCTAATATCCACCAATTTCCAGGTTGTTTTTGCCACATTAATGATGGATACAGAAGTAAATGGATGCCATTCAGAGTTCAGATCTCCATATCAATTGTAAGGTGTGACATTTTTGAGGCATCGCAACTTCGTTGACGAACAACTGAACTCTAGAAGGCCTTGCTGACTGCTGTTTCGATGAACTGGGAAATTCCTTAGTGGTACCGTGTGCAAAGCATGTTATGTGCCACAGATTTGGCAAAATTAGAGCGTGCGTGTGCTTGATGGGGGTGGGGAATAATGCTGATCTGGAGTTGGCCTGGCATTTCCACCTAACAGACTCCATCAGTATTGTATTGATTATTGAAGCATTGGTATTGCATTGAAGACAGCAGTGGTGGTGGAGAGAAGGCACTGGGGAGAAGCACAATGGGTTTATTGGATGGGGTGGTTTGAAAGGTGGGGGTGGTTGAGGTTGGGGAAAGGAAATCAGGGTTCCTGGGAGTTTGGTGAAGGTGGAGGCAGGGTGAAGGAGTTGGGGTGAGGGGGCTGCAATCGGGCCTCCACATAGCTGGGAAGGAGGGTCCGTTTAAAAAATAAAGAGCGCAAGTGCTGAACTGGAGGTGCGATCATCACTCTTCAAATTATAAAAACAGAGATATGAGCAGAGTCAAATTAGTCATAAATTTCTGGAATGCAATCTCAAAGTTTCCACGCCTTGCCAATGATGTATGGACAGATGATGGCTGGTTTTCTCCTGAATTTTGGCTATGGACTCATCCATCGAACTATGCAGAATTGAATAGAAGGCACAGCTCATCTTTTCTGTCAATTCCATTTTTGTCCGATGCCAGTAATCCAACCCAACCTTAAAATCTTGACATTAACTGAAATGTCAGAACCTGACATCGCAGAAACTTTCGAAGAAAAAAAAAACGACAGTCAAACGTTTTTGCATTGATTCGTTACAAAATTCCCAAATGCCATTTCCATGTCTTCTCGTGATCAAGGCAAAGCAACTAGACTTGTCCACGTCCACATCAAGGCAGACCTGCAGCGTTTTTCGTTCAGCAAAGTTTCTCCATTGTGTTGTCAGTTCACCAAGGGTTCCGCATGTCGATCTTTGTTGGTCGGTGGACAAGCAGTTCAAACGCAGGAAATGAGTAAAGGATGAGGTGTGTGAACACTGGCTTCTGCTGGCAGGCTTACACACCATTCTCCATGAATGCCCCTTACAAACTAACCCCAGGCCAGCGGCAAAAGATGATGAGAGGAGTTCGAATGAATTCAGCACGATGGAATGAGTAAATGGACTCAGTCATGATGATTCACACTTCAGTCTTGCTGCAATGGATACCTGTTTCCATTGTCAACACCTCCCAAATCCAATTTTGGAAGTGCCACCAATTCAGTTCGTTGGTGTTTAGAAAGAACTTGTTCAGACAGCCGAGATCTTGATCATTGGTTTATGGGACAAAGTACCAATGCCTTTCTCTGCCCTTGGGGCTGAAAAAGGCATTGGTACATCTCACAACCCCCATCAAGTCCCCCTTCCTTCAATTCATTCAATTGCATCTCCAGGGGACGTGGCCCTGGCGGTCCTGTGACAAGAGGTCCCATGCAATGAGATAACACATGGTTCCCACAACTTTTTGAGTTTTCATTTCCCTGACTTTCCCTGACTTTTATCAACCCATTTCCCTGACTTTCCCTGACCTTTGCCGAGCCATTTCCTGCCCAAACTGAAGGAAAATGTAGCTTCCAAAATACCAAAATTAAGTGTTGCTTCAAAGCCCACCGCAGGCGTTACGGTGTCTGAGGCAGGAAGAAATTTACAAATTTAAGTGTTCATTTTGGCCTCAAAATTTCATTTCTAGATCATTTTCAGGCTCACGGGATCCTGATGATCCATATGAACCTTTGCAATTTTCCCTGACTTTTTGCATATTTTTGGGCATTTCCCTGACTTTCCCTGACTTTTGATTCATTTCCCTGACCTCGCCTGACTTTCCCTGACTGTGGGAACCCTGGCAATGATATCATTCTGTGACTCCCTACAGACAAATATGGAAGGGGAAAAGAGTGGCGAAAAGGTAGGGTGCAGTTTACACCAAGTTTCCAACCCTTCCTTCTGGAGTTCAATGTAAAAATTTATTTTGGTCAAAATTATTCAAAAGTGTGGAATTCACTTCATTTCATCAGCATTCTTGATTCTCTTAGATCACCCCCAACCCTCACATCTCGCAACCACGAACCGTAAGAAAGAAAAATGCAAGTTTTAATTATTTTCAACAAATTGGGGATGTTTTTCTGTTTTGTTTTAATTAATTGTTTTCCTGTCTTATTTTTTTTCTTCGAATCTTCATAAATACATACACGACGTACACATTTCGAAATCAATCGGATCAATTTGAATTACGATACAAATGGAATCGTAACAAACCAACGAAAAAGATAAAAACAAAAAAAAAATGGATGAGAGTAACTTTACAACGAAAACGCACACGAAAACAAAACGTTTGATCATGAACACAAAAACAAATACAAAAGAAGGGAAGATTAAAAAAATGATGTTTCTCACAAGAATGTAAGACTAACGTAATTCAATGCATGCAAGCGAGTGAATGTGACAAAAAAAAACAGTATTTAATCATAAGTGAAAATGGTTAATTGCGTAAGAAGTGTACATAATGCAGCTTTATTATTTGCTAGATTACTTACATCTAAGAGTACCTTGATTCCATTTCCAACTATGCAAAATTTAGAAACAAAAATCCCCAATTAACACGATGTCCTGGTGGTGAATGCTATAAAGGTCATGTCAGGTGACCTAGGTCAACTGCATAAAAAATGGGCCAACACTTACTTGAGGCCAGTTTTAGTGTGGAGGCACCAATCACATTTTACCCCAGTTGTTGCTGTGGCAACAAATGGAGAGGTCAACAACATTTATTGGGGTCTGCATCAAAATGGAGTCAACACTTTTACGCATGGAGATATCATTTCGAGAGGGAAACATGTGTGAAGTTTCCCCAGGTTTCCCATGCTGCTTATGGAACATAATTGGAATGTTCACTGATTGCATGCTTGTATATTTATGGACCCACCACGAAGCCTAAAAGGACGTTTGACCTACCTAAAATCTGACTTTGTGGGATCTGAAATTTTCTGGAAAAGTCATGTAACACAGGATTGCACGTCATTTTTTGTTTTGTTTTTGCCAATAAAGCTTTTCCTACAGAGGCAGACTGACTGATCATCGAATAATTATCCTGAGACCAGTCTTCAGGATGCATTTTTTTAAAATACATCATTGTCTTCTGGGACGTTCGCTCTGCAACCCCCCCATCTCAGGCTTCACCCTTTGGATCCCCAGACGGGTATGGTCTCCCTGCTCCCAGACTCACCTCGCTCCCCAAGTGTGTGCTGTCCAACCAGCTCCTTGCTACTTTTGAGTTCCTGACACCCCTGGCTGCAGCGGTGAGAAGCCTGCATCAACCCTGAAAAAGCATCAACCCTGAAAAATGATTGAAAGCTCTGAAAAACTTGGAGAATTTTTCTCACAAAAAATTCGAAGCAACCCTGAAAATGCACATCTGGAGGCAGAGTTGTTTGCTGCTACCATTTTAACACCCATGGACCATGGATTTTAAATGGAATTGACCAACCGAATGACAGGAAAAATTGAAATCCTGCCTCAAAGAAAGACAAAATGAAGCAAATTGCTTCCCTGTTCAAACGGGGCAGTACCACAGAGAATGGGGGGTAGGGATGGATGGAGAAGTGCAAATATGTGTGCTTTGTTGCAATCGCAAAAGCATTCATGCGCATGTTGAAACAGAGTGTGACTTGTGAAACAATGTTTCGGTGTATAATTTTAGAAGCCTTTTGCATCAAGATGTCTCGACTTCCCATGACAGAATTTACATGCTGCACACAAAAATGCAAAATCGTTCGGAAATCGCATGACATGCACAGCATCTTTCACACAGATCAGATTGCTGATGATCGACCCCTTAAAACCCATCAAATTTCCCTTTTTTCCCCAGTTTGCCCAATGCAACAAGTATGCATAAGTGTTTAACATCATGGAACATTGGGTAAGCTGCACAGCCTTAGCAAAAATTGATTTTTGTCAAGGCTGAGCAAACCAACCAACCAAGGTTCCAGGAATTGCATCAAAGCTGAGCTCTGACATTTTCACTCAGCCAAAAAGCACAGACTCCTATAGTTAGGAAATTGCCGATCCATCCATAAATCCATTCGTGAAAACACTTCTTGAGGGGGAGGATGCAAGAATATCCAACCCACCAGGGAACACAATGCTATCAGTGTTCCAAAAGGGCTAACAGGATTTTGGGGGCATTTTGCAAAAGTGTAAACACTTAACGGCCATATTTTCCAAAGCCACCGGCAATAGCCAATTCCACATTCATATGCATCTTTCTCGGTGATGGAAAAGGAACTTTGTTCATAGAAATAAAATTTTACAGCAGAAATATTTGCATTAAATTTGTTATTTTTCAAGCTTACGAGTCGGGTTAGTGGCTTTGGGTAATACAGCCGTAAGGGGTTCGCCCTTCTTTTGACCCAACGTGATTTTTTGGACAAAATAGTATGAGAAAACCTGTAATTTGCCAAAAGGCAGATCCCCTCAATATGTCAGTCGCTCATTTGCAAAATGCCCCTAAAATTGTGTTTGCTCTTTTGGCATACTGATAGCGATAACAACATTCGCAGAACCAAAATGATAAAATAATAGCAATAGCAACACCACCACAACCACTACAGAAAAAGATAAGATCAAGAGACCCACTCTCCTGAACCAACCACCATAATTTTTGATAAATTCTATCCAATTTGTCTTTTTTTTTTTAAATTAATATACCCAAGTAGACCAACTACGAGTATGTACTAAACCAAGAGAGAGAGAGAGAGAGAGAGCTCTAGCTCTGTCGAGATAAAAATAACAAAATACCCAACGTCAAGTCTGTCCCGGATTCCCAACCCAATCCAAAACGGTGACTGATAACGTGAATGAAGATATCCCAAAAATACCAAAAACCAGTTCGGGCAGTTCGGCATGTTTCCAATTCCATTTCTGGAGTGTTTCTGTGTCGTAAAAATTTGCAATTTACGTTGTCAACCTGCCGTATCTCACGATTGGAAAAAAAAAAGACTCGGACAACAAACTAACTGGCTGGAAACAGCTCGAGCTCACAGTAATAGCGTGTCCACACATTCGCGATTTTGTCGCGTTACGTCGTCGCGCACATAAAAGTTGTCGAGTGCGACAACATCGCCTTGTGTGTAGTACACTCTGCATGGTGATTCCGTTCTTCACACGTGGCAATGTCGTTGCACCGGACAACGGTTTCGCACACGACGACACGACAATGCTACAACATTGCGAATGTGACTGTGGACACGCTGTAACCCTTGGATGCCATGCCACTCTGGTCTGGTCACTTCCTCCCTCTCACTGCACTTGCCCACGATGATCACGGTCTCAAATTGCATCATCTGCCATTGCTGCCACCTTGACCCCTCAAAATCAAGGGTGCTGAAAAACCAGCCAACAAAGCCTGATAACCAACCAGCACATGACAACAAATTATTGGTGGAGCAAAATATCGTGAATTATTTTGATCATTTATCAGCGTTACGAGTATTTTCGTTTATTTTCAAACGAAAATAATGCAGAGTAGAAATAAAAGTTTTCTCACTATTGGTTCACCATGCACACTGCACTGCACAGCAACTGACCTGCGGAACGACCTGTCGACAGTTGCATTTCGGCCAAGTCCAGTTCACGTTTTGTGATCATGGTGGGGTCCACGTTTTGTGATCATGGGTTTCCGGACATCTTTGCTAACCCATTACCCAACCTAAGGAAGATGACATCTTCCGGCCAGAATTCACCAGTGGCCAAATGTCCAGCTCCCCCAGTCAGGACAGGGAAGTGAAGAAGGAAAAACCAGATTACAAATTGTCATTGAACTTCTTCTTGTGGAAGAAATCCTCCATCAGTGACCAAGACAAAAAAAAATATTCAATTAAGTTCATCGTGGATGAAGCTCCAAAATCGGACCCTTTGCAAACTGCACTTCACTGCATTCCATGAGAAGTCATACGGCGTCCACCAAAAGTCTTCGAGCATTGAAGTTCAACGTCAACTCGGGCGCCATTTAGAATCAATGGCAGCATGCTCCGCAAAACATCATGACACTCGTGTGAGGCGTGAAGTTGGACCAAGGCCTGTTGAAATTAGGTGGCCCCTGTATTAGCCTGGCCATATTTCTCTTATGTTTGAAGACATTTGGTAGACTGTGTACACAAGTCAAGAGAGCTCCGAAGCACGCTTGGAGAGCTACAATCGAATTCATACGCCAAAGAAAAACTGATCGAAAAACGTAGATTCAGCATAAGTTGGAACATACAGGGTTTCCCAAAAGTCACTTGACAACTCCTGCAATTGGGCAGGCTGCCTGCTGCATGTGTTATTCATTCGAATTGGAACAAACTCCACTCCCAAGCTTCCAGAGTTGTATCAAAACTGCAATGCACTTTTCTGGGGCTGTCAAGTGGCTTTTGGTATCCCGTATTTGTTTGTAGTGGGTAGATGGGAGAAGGATGCGTAAACTACAATAATTGGATGGAGAACACACACCAGAAAGAGACATATGAAACAAAATTTGCATAAACTCCCCGAAATGTCCTAATCCTAAAAGAAGAGAGAATGCCATGAGGTTAGGTTAGAGGGAAGTGAGGAAAAAGAATGAGGCAACACAGCACACTATTCACAGAAAACTTCAAAAAACGAGACAAAAAGCATAATGTTGCCGTGAGCAAAATGACACGGCAATTGCGTGCGTGTGTGTGTGAACACGGTGCGACTCTGTGTATCACACATGACGAAAAACGCATATCCACACGGAAAATGAAACACGTTGGGCCACAAGTGGTCCTGTGGCCCGAAACAAAACACGCAGAGAATGAACGCAATATCCGGAGCGATCACGAAAATATCCATTGTTTGCCGTGGGGTTGATCACATGTCATAATCACGTCGATATATCTCATCTTTTTTTAGAATGAACAACACAATTGAGATCAACGCAGGGCGTCCGTACGATGCGTGCTTTGGAACATGGACGCCCACAGAACGCATTTCCATTCGAAACATAATCAAACTGATGAATCTTAGCAACAAAGCGATCAAGTAGTCAATTGACAATTTGAAACAGGGTTTAATTAATTGATTAATTAGGTCGACAAAAGCTAAAAAATAAGATGACAAAATGCAGCCAGAAGTAACAAGCTCCGGATGGGGGCAGCATTGGGCTTAACAACATTATGAAACCACTTGACCATACAGCATGTGCTCTTGAAAGATGAAAACGAAGGGCGGAAATCCATTATTCCTGTTTGTTTGTTTGTTTTTCTCCCCAAAATGGACGACTGTATAGCGGCGACGGAATTAATGCACCTACTCATACGTGTAAAAATTGTGACCGTTCAGATTTAGGCAAAAGTTCTGTGCTGCAGAAATTAAAGATCCTCTTTTGCAACCGAGGTCAAAATCTGACAGCCCCAGAATGCTATGTTGCAATCTGACCTTCAATTTCAAAAAGAAAGAAAGTTTCGGAGGCAACAGTTAGTGGGAAAAACACATGTATGGGTATATTAATTCCGCCGCCACTATGCACTATGCAGGTAGAGAAATATGAATACACTGGCCCACACAAGAAAGCAAACGGGGCATCCACACATGCAACTTGGCAAAAACTAATTTGCAAGAGAAATAAAAGTTTCTCAAATTTAACCTTTATGTTATGCAATGTAAACAGGCGGCGGAAAAAGATTACCCATACTGTGAAAAATTTCCATTCTTGAGATTTTAGCAAAAACTCCATGCTGTAGAAATAAAAGATCCTCTTTCATCACTAATGTCAAAATCTGACACCTCTAGAAAGCTCCGTTGCAATTTGGCGCTTTAATTTCTACCAAATGCATAAGAGTAAAAAGAAAGAAAAAAACGTTTCGGAGGCAACAGTTAGATGCGGGAAAAACACATGTATGAGTAATCTTTTTTCCGCCGCCACTGGCGCCACTATACGTAACATGGCGCTTCTCTTCTGCTTGGATGACAGAGACAACAGTTACATGGAAAACTGTGTATGTGTGGATGCATGGTTATTTCTTGCGCTGTGCAGGGACAGAGTCAACTTCAACATTGCGCGGGCATTTCCGACAGTTGTTCCGAAAAAAAACTGAAAAACACAACAGAAGGGTTCTGCGTTTTTGAATCAACTTCTTTTTAAGGGGGGGGGGGTAAACCATGGGTTTTTGCAAAAAAGTGGAAAAAAGATGTTTTTTTTCTTTTTATGTTCATGTTACAGGCCAGACTTTGCCATTTCCAAAACTCTCTTCAGATTTTCTGTAACTTGAATAGTTTTCAAGATAGAGCCGATTATCCGAAACTCGGTCGCATTGGTTTTCTTGCGCTCTCGACACAAACATTTGCGGCTTTCTCGCATTTCTTTTTTTTTTTCAAAAAGCGAAAGCATTCAACAATTTTTCATGAGGAAACCGAAAATAGAGCCGTTTTTAAGTTTTAAGCTCTATTTTTGGTTTTATTAGCTTGCGACCGCAGAAAAGCTGCTAAATATTAGGCGCTTAGCGGTACGGTCACGCTTATTCTGCAATAAATTAAAATCAGGATGCAAATTGGCAAAAGGGGCTCTATTATGTTATAGATAAGGTATTTTTCTTCCACTGGGTGAAATATGGCTTCATTCTGCCAGACGGTTTAGGAGGAGATGCATTTTTGCCGGCGGCCTTTTTCGCGCCTATGTTTACCTGTAACTCCGGTGTGAGGCACACAAATTAACATGTTAATATATCAATCTTCATCATTTTTTACGCTCTTTTCACCTGCAAAAATTCAAAAAAATCTGTCGAGAAACAAAAAAGTTCGTCGCGTAGGGTTTACCCCCCCCCCCCTTAAATGAGTTTTCGCTGCAAAAATTAGTTTCTAAGTCCATATGTCTGCAAGGACGGCCAAAGTGGCGCCAGTCGACTGTGATACTGCATCAATAAGATGTCCTGGCAATCGGAACTTAAATACCAAGAACTCAATTATTCTCAGTAGGTAGGATTCGTGAAAACACCAACTCTTTCCAGCGAAGATCCAAGTCACATAGTCGTCTGCCGATGTGTTTATCTTCAGACTGTATGCATTGAAAACCTCGGAAACCCCTCCCAAGTCTTCTCAAGTGCACAAACGACAACATTGCCGAATCTACTGGGTCCTGCTGGCTCGCCCTGTGCACGAAAATGGAACATTGACTCTGATTTAATTTGGATAATATCCACTTAGATAAAGAGGGAGAGAATGCAAAAAGCAGTCGAAATTATTATTCAACGACACGAGAGATGTTCACATCATTCACACCAAGAGAAAATCACACAAGCAAATCACTTGATTAAGAGAATAAACCAGCCAGGCCGACGTTGGCAGAGAATATTCACAGAGAAACAAACACTGGGTATGGGGATGTTGAAAGTCCGCATTCGTCAACGGAACGTGGTTCCTACTCAAATCAACTTCGCACACGATCGTTCAAATTGAAGAGGTAATTAGTCGTTGATCCAGACACGTCATGTGAGGCAGGAGGAAGAGGGACTCCCCGCATCCCTTTCTTCTGCACTCCCCCTCCAGCCCCGATGACCCCCCTCCCCCGTTATACAACAGGGGGATACTTTCATTGCTATCTCCTCTGGATGAGGCCGTTGTTTGGATGTTGGATATGTGGCTGTCCAATCGATGTCATTTCTAGCTCAGCAAGCAATGGAAAATGATCTGAAAAAGAAAAGAAAGAGGGGGGAGTTATGTGAAGACAGGAGTGAAATAACGAGCACAGTTCGAGGAAAAAATGGGAAGTAATGGCGAAGAAAGAGCAGCAAAAAACATGGATAATTAAAAAATAAAAAACAACAGCATGTCGACAGATAAAATTTAAAGATGGACAGAAAATATCAAGGAAATGGGACAACAGAAAAAAGAGGGCAACCAAAACAACAAGGTAAACTGAGCAAGAAAACTACAATGGAAAACAGAACAAGAAAACACAAATGGGAAAACAAACAAGAAAAATGCAATAGGAAATTCATGGCAAGAAAACTTTACTGCATTGGCAAGAAAACTACAATTGAAAACAGTGAGAAAACTACAATAGGAATATCATGGCAAGAAAACTACATTGGGATGAACAGCCAGAAAACAAGGCAAAAAACCACAATAGCAAAAACAGAGCAACTACATTATGATAAACAGAACAAGAAAACTACAATGGGAAAAACAGAACAAGAGAACCACAATGGCAAAAACATAGCAAGAAAAATACTACACGAAAAACAGGGCAAGAAAACTACGTGGGCTGTACCAGAATTAATGGAAGTTGCATCCCCAAATGCCTTGGGTACAACTTTAATCAATTTCACCTCTTAAAATCACTGGAGGCATTCTTCCTTGACATCGATGCAAATTTCCACCCTTCTCATGCAACTATCGGATGTTCCATGTTGTTCCAAAGTGGGCTCTTTTTTGCCTCTGAATTTGTGGTTTTGACCAGGGCTGGTCAGAGGAAATTTACAGTCCTGACATTGCCCGTTTGATTTTTGTAAAAAGGCGAGAGTTGTACAAGCCGAGGTCAGGTGTACCTGTGAATGCCTTGTGACAACCATCTTTCTCTTCTGCAGGGTATCCCAAAATTTCTGGATTTTATGATGGCGATATTTTCATTGGGGCATTTTTCATTGATTCTGCGAGCCGACTGAGCCATTCTGGTACGGATTTTGGAAAATTCCTTTCAACCAAGAATGCTTCAGATCATGCCAGCAGACAGAAGGATGTTTGGGGCTGAACCAGCTGCAGTTGTTCTATCGTCATCTTCCACTGCCTCTGTGCACCACCCATTTTTCGCTCGTTCACAACCTGACTTTTAGCTTGCGATTGAGGGTCATTTTTGAACCACCCTGTAACACAGAACAATTGTTGAATTATTCAAACACCAGTGGAAAATGAGAGACACTGGCCACCATATCCTGCCTCCAAAATGGCAGGATTTTGAGTTGCATAATCTTCGAGATATATGCCATTGAATTGTTTGAATTGTTTTTCCACCTTTGAAAAATCCTTGCTTTTTCTTCAGAGCACAAAACACATTGAATTCAACCATCTCTTTACTGAGTTTCAGAAGGCTGATAAAGTTGTCCTTTGGCACAAATGTCCACCATAGATGTATGTATTTAAGCAAACCAAAATTTGCCAAAATCGCATGCTGAATACCAAGACAATAAGCCAACTTCCATAAATTCTGGTACAACCCTACAATAGGAAAAGAGAGCAAAAAATCAATAAAGAAGACCTCGGAGTCAACTTCAACATTGCGCGGGCATTTCCGACAGTTGTTCCGAAAAAAAACTGAAAAACAACACAGAAGGGTTCTGCGTTTTTGAATCAACTTCTTTTTAAGGGGGGGGGGTAAACCATGGGTTTTTGCAAAAAAGTGGAAAAAAGATGTTTTTTTCTTTTTATGTTCATGTTATAGGCCAGACTTTGCCATTTCCAAAACTCTCTTCAGATTTTCTGTAACTTGAATAGTTTTCAAGGTAGAGCCGATTATTGGAAACTCGGTCGCATTGGTTTTCTTGCGCTCTCGACACAAACATTTGCTGTTTTCTCGCATTTCTCTTTTTTCAAAAAGCGAAAGCATTCAAAATGCATCTCCTCTCACAATTTTTCATGCAAAATGTTAAAATTTGGTGTACTGGACAACTTTTCATGAGGAAACCGAAAATAGAGCCGTTTTTAAGTTTTAAGCTCTATTTTTGGTTTTATTAGCTTGCGACCGCAGAAAAGCTGCTAAATATTAGGCGCTTAGCGGTACGGTCACGCTTATTCTGCAATAAATTAAAATCAGGATACAAATTGGCAAAAGGGGCTCTATTATGTTATAGATAAGGTACGTTTCTTCCACTGGGTGAAATATGGCGTCATTCTGCCAGACGGTTTAGGAGGAGATGCATTTTTGCCGGCGGCCTTTTTCGCACCTACGTTTGCCTGTAACTCCGGTGTAAGGCACACAAATTAACATGTTAATATATCAATCTTCATCATTTTTTACGCTCTTTTCACCTGCAAAATTTCAAAAAAATCTGTCGAGAAACAAAAAAGTTCATCGCGTAGGGTTTACCCCCCCCCCCCTTAAATGAGTTTTCGCTGCAAAAATGAGTTTCTTAAGTCCATATGTCTGCAAGGACGGCCAAAGTGGCGCCAGTCGACTGTGATACTGCATCAATAAGATGTCCTGGCAATCGGAACTTAAATACCAAGAACTCAATTATTCTCAGTAGGTAGGATTCGTGAAAACACCAACTCTTTCCAGCGAAGATCCAAGTCACATAGTCGTTGCCGATGTGTTTATCTTCAGACTGTATGCATTGATAACCTCGGAAACCCCTCCCAAGTCTTCTCAAGTGCACAAACGACAACATTACCAAATCTACTGGGTCCTGCTGGCTCGCCCGTGCACGAAAATGGAACATTGACTCTGATTTAATTTGGATAATATCCACTTAGATAAAGAGGGAGAGAATGCAAAAAAGCAGTCGAAATTATTATTCAACGACACGAGAGATGTTCACATCATTCACACCAAGAGAAAATCACACAAGCAAATCACTTGATTAAGAGAATAAACCAGCCAGGCAGACGTCGGCAGAGAATATTCACAGAGAAACAAACACTGGGTATGGGGATGTTGAAAGTCCACATTCGTCAACGGAACGTGGTTCCTACTCAAATCAACTTCGCACACGATCGTTCAAATTGAAGAGGTAATTAGTCGTTGATCCAGACACGTCATGTGAGGCAGGAGGAAGAGGGACTCCCCGCATCCCTTTCTTCTGCACTCCCCCTCCAGCCCCGATGACCCCCCTCCCCCGTTATACAACAGGGGGATACTTTCATTGCTATCTCCTCTGGATGAGGCCGTTGTTTGGATGTTGGATATGTGGCTGTCCAATCGATGTCATTTCTAGCTCAGCAAGCAATGGAAAATGATCTGAAAAAGAAAAGAAAGAGGGGGGAGTTATGTGAAGACAGGAGTGAAATAACGAGCACAGTTCGAGGAAAAAATGGGAAGTAATGGCGAAGAAAGAGCAGCAAAAAACATGGATAATTAAAAAATAAAAAACAACAGCATGTCGACAGATAAAATTTAAAGATGGACAGAAGATATCAAGGAAATGGGACAACAGAAAAAAGAGGGCAACAAAAGCAAAACCACAACAGGGTAAACTGAGCAAGAAAACTACAATGGAAAACAGAACAAGTAAACACAAATGGGAAAACAAACAAGAAAAATGCAATAGGAAATTCATGGCAAGAAAACTTAACTGCATTGGCAAGAAAACTACAATTGAAAACAGTGAGAAAACTACAATAGGAATATCATGGCAAGAAAACTACATTGGGATGAACAGCCAGAAAACTGCAACAGGAAAAACCAGGCAAAAAACCACAATAGCAAAAACAGAGCAACTACATTATGATAAACAGAACAAGAAAACTACAATGGGAAAAACAGAACAAGAGAATCACAATCGCAAAAACATAGCAAGAAAAATACAACACGAAAAAACAGGGCAAGAAAACTACAACAGGAAAAGTAGAGCAAGAAAAACAAAAAAGGAACACCCCCTGCCACAGAAACGCCCTTGAATAGATCTCGAGAACTGGTGCCCAAATTATGCCGAAATTTGACATGTGAGGGACCAAAAAAGGTACCATTTTTGCAAATTTGCAAGAATGATCACCTGGAAGGGAAGACTGTTGGAGCCTTGTTCAAATTGCGTGATTCAAATAAACGACTGACCTGGACATCATTCAGAATTTTTGGGTTCCAGTTCTAGAATCACATGGTTTGGGGATGCATGGCCATAATTTCAGCAAGGGAGGGCATACAGATATGGATTTCCTCAAAATTTTCAAATTTATTTTTTTCATATTATCAAAATGTCATTTCAGATGACGTGTAAAAGGGGAACATGAACTCACGATTTTGACTTGACTATTGCCCTGAGTTTTGACCAAAAATGCCAATTCGATATAATTTTCACAAAGCGATTAGGTATATGAAAAAAAACTGGCTCTCATCTCCATTTTCAGTTCACTTGTTTTGTTTTTCGATGCAATTTTGAACTTTGGAACAGTTCTGCATGGTTTTCTGATATCTGCTATCGAATGAAACGTTCCTTCCTGGTGCTAGGTAGGTAGTGGTCGGCCTTCTTCAAAAAGCTCCTGTTTACTAGAACGACTGCGGACCCTATCATATTGCAAGGCAACAAAAACAGAAAAATTAAAACCCTCGTAAAATCCTTGCTCTCGATGACATGCATACCTGACGGAACATTTGGATGTGGACAGCCGATGACCTTATTATCCCTGAGCCACTCACTGTCGAGTGGACCCAACACCCCCAACGGATTCATATTCTGCCTCGAATAGAAGATGTAGTCGATTATGCCTTTGAAATCGAATCTGAAAGATGAATAAGGGAAGAAAGCTTAGGATGACATAATGTGAAGGGACGAGAAAGGAATGGCCAGCAAATCGAGCCTCCTTTTCACCTTCACTTTTTGATGGGAACCTGACCAACTAGCAACTAGTCTGAAAATTGGCAGCAGTCACTGCAAAATTATTTTTGTTGATTTGTTTTCAACTAGACCTTTACTAACTTCATTCAAAACAAAGTCAAAAACCACATCTCTCCCCACCTGCGGGATCTGGGGTGGCAGTCCCAGTGGGGTTTTAAGGAGCAGAGCCCCAAAATGGGTCCCAGGTACGCGTCGCCCCAAAAGTGGAAGCTTTTTTGAAAAACTAGGAACCTGAACACGGCATCGCAAGCATTTCATGTCTCAATTCTTGAAGTCACAAAATAAATTTGAACAGTCCTCGATCTTTGATCTTTCCTCGCAATGGATCAAATATCCAGGACGTTTCAGGACTTTCTGGTTGTTTTTTTTCCTTGTTATTTCAGGATATTTCAGAATTTCCACTTTTCAGAGAACACCATTCAATTTCTAGGAATGCTTGCATCCAAGGCCTTTCTGGCACAAGAAGGTTTTTCGCAGGAAAGTTGTTCACAGGCAATGAATGAGCTGAATTTGTTTTGTTTTTGTTTGAACCAGTGCATGCAATGTGGGCAATCAAAAAACATCTCCTGTGTCTCTCACATCCCACCCACACCAGTGCAGTGCAACAAACCAACTAACGTGTAATTTGTAAATGGCATAATATCTGCACTGTAGGCTGATGACAGTTTGAATGCATGGCTGTATTCGGCAGTCTTCTCACTGGCCGACATCTTATGCAGGCATGACTTGTAGCCAAGATCCTTCAGGTCTTGATGGTTGGTTGGCACACGGCTCTGAGACAGGTATTCAATCACACCTGCAAAATGGAAATGGCACGACATGCCGAAAACAATAGGTTTTTAAATGGCGAAGATCGTCAAAGAGAAGGAAGAATGCCAGGTGTTTTTGGCCTTGGAAGGAATCAGCACAGGTCCAGATTTAGGCGGAAGAAGACAAGTTTTGTGCAAGATTTCGAAGTATTAAAATGCAAGAGCATATTGTGTCAATGTGGTAAATGTCCTTGTCACTTTGTGAAATTATTCCGAACTTGACCTAATTAATTATCACAAAAAGGTCACTTTCTCAATTGTTCCAGCAAAAGTGGCTTTCTTGACATATCCACTTTAGCAGCGACTGGTAGAGCATTCCATAATTTTACTCAGAAATATTCTAGAATTCTTCAGCCCATGGTTGGACCCAACGACGTCTATAGTTAGACTGATGATGCCGCCGACAGAGTGTAGAACAAGGCATGGTGGGTAGGTGGGCCTCGCCGGAGGCAAAAAGCAAAGATCGCGCAATGCAAGCAGATGGGAAAATCTTTTTGGTGTGATGAATTTCGATTGTAAAACCCAAATGACTGGTCCGAATTCAACGGTTTTGGTGTCCTTTTAAAGGTCAAAGATTCTCCTAAATTTAGGATAAATATTTGCCAATGCAATTTAAAAATATTCTGCCCAAGACCGTTCAATGTTGAATGGAATTTAATTTTTCTTCAAATTTTATGCGCTTTCCGCATATTATCTACCCATATTTTCAATGATTGTTCGATTTTTTCCGTTGTAACATGGTTATGACCTGCGGAAGAGTTGTAGAGGAAGCTTTTAGCTTTCCAAAAACACCAATCATTGAATTTGAACACCATTGACCCTTTTATCACGAGAAAAGTCCCATGGAGGCATTATTTTGCTTTCAACACAAGAAAACAAAAATATTGCCTTCATGGCGCGATCTCTGATGATAAATGGTCAAATGGTGCTCAAATGCAATGATTTTTATGTTTTTGGAAAGCTGAAAGCTTCCCCTACAACTCTTCCACAGCTCGAAACCATGTTACAACGGAAAAAATCGAGCAATCATTGCAAAACTATGGCAGAAACCGTCAATTTTGATGGGTTTTATTGAGTCGAAAACAAACACAATGCCTCCATGGCGCTTTTCTCACGATAAAAGGGTCAAATGGTGCTCAAATGCAATGATTTTGATGTTTTTGGAAAGCTAAAAGCTTCCCCTACAACTCTTCCACAGCTCGAAACCATGTTACAACGGAAAAAATCGAGCTATCATTGCAAAACTATGGCAGAAACCGTCAATTTTGATGGGTTTTATTGAGTCGAAAACAAACACAATGCCTCCATGGCGCTTTTCTCACGATAAAAGGGTCAAATGGTGCTCAAATGCAATGATTTTGATGTTTTTGGAAAGCTAAAGCTTCCCCTACAACTCTTCCACAGCTCGAAACCATGTTACAACAAACGGAAAAAATCGAGCTATCATTGCAAAACTATGGCAGAAACCGTCAAATTTGATGGGTTTTATTGAGTCGAAAACAAACACAATGCCTCCATGGCGCTTTTCTCACGATAAAAGGGTCAAATGGTGCTCAAATGCAATGATTTTGATGTTTTTGGAAAGCTAAAGCTTCCCCTACAACTCTTCCACAGCTCGAAACCATGTTACAACAAAAAGGAAAAAATCGAGCTATCATTGCAAAACTATGGCAGAAACCGTCAATTTTGATGGGTTTTATTGAGTCGAAAACAACACAATGCCTCCATGGCGCTTTTCTCTCACGATAAAAGGGTCAAATGGTGCTCAAATGCAATGATTTTGATGTTTTTGGAAAGCTGAAAGCTTCCCCTACAACTCTTCCACAGACCGAAACCATGTTACAACAAGGAAAAATCGAGCAATCATTGAAAAGATCTGGCAGGAATCCCAAATTTTATCACATCTTGACTTTAAAACGTTTCTCCCCCCAGCTATTACGGGGTTTCAGCAGCAAAAAGTCGGAACTGTAATACATGTCAAAAATCGCCCATTTTCTGGCTTTCTGGCAAAAAAAGTTTGATCAAAATCCGTCACATGGTTCAAGAGATATTGACATTTCTGTGTACGGGCTACCGCGATCCGCCGTTTACTCGCATTGTCTTTTCATTCACTCTCTTCTGCTTTTTGCCCACCAAAGCCATGGCGGTAGATTCTCCAAGCGCCACATCTGACAATGGTGAGGGGTCCTCTGGCGCCTCCTCTAAGTATTCATCTCGTTGGTTGGACCTAACAATAGGAAGCACATAACATCGATTCACTAACTTTACTTTTATCAAGAAACATACTTTTTTTATTAATTACTTTTCATAAAACTTTTTTATTGCCTGGTGCCCAGTTTGACTTGCTCAAAACGTGAGATGCAGAGAAACAGGCACCTGACAAGCCCCTAAGGAAGTACCCACTCAAGAGCAGGCAGGCCGTGGCATATTGCATTGCCCTCACCTGAGTCGGGTAGGGAGTTGAAATCCCCGCACAGCAGCAGGTGCAGGCTGTTTGGATCTGGTTTCATCCCTGGCCTGAAATTATGACACGCCTCTTCTGTTATCTGTTTCAGTTCGTTCATCAGCATCATTGTCTGGATCAGTTTGACATCGCAGTACTCCGGATCCCAGTGGATATGCGCCGTACAGATCACCAACGGCTGGTGGATTTGATTGGGTTCCGGAGGGGGTCCTGCAGTTGGTGAGAGAAACAGAGAGTAATGGACATTAGTTGCCAAGTGTACCATTCTTCTTGCTGAAGAATTATGTATCGTAACTCCGTAACAAACTTTGGTGTTACTTCTTTGGAGGTCAGATATTTCAAGCACAAACAAATCCAAACTTCTAACACCGAAAACAGCTTGGCACCTTTCACCTCCTGATCACCGAATGAATGGTGTCATTCCGTGATGTAATCAAGAGGAGAAAATGCTGAGAAAACTGCTGTGATATCATGATATCCAACACTCCTAACTTCAGAAAGGATTGAAAAACTAATCCGGTTTATTTTGCTACATTACGAGAGATGAAAGTGCCAAGAAAATTGTCACCTTTGTCAATTAAACACCCCCTTAGCTTCAGAAAGATTTAATAAAAATCAATCAATTCTGTTCGTTTCCTTCACCACTTGTCAATTTGTTGTTGCTTTGAGTGTGAAACCAGTAAACCACCCTGGCCTTCATCGGTCGATCAACTGAAGCACAAATTGTAAAATCGGATGTATCATGAAGTGGTTGGTTCCTGCAACCAGTGGTTTCCAGATACCAAGCGATTGGTTGGATGCCTTTTTTGATGCTGTCACCTATAAGCCACTACATTACCAGCTGGCACGTCTGTATGCCAAATGTCCCAAGTTTCCATCCCAGACGTACGTCACACTGCACATTTTAAATACAATTGTTTCTCTTTACAGGGACGTACGACATGGAATGGGCCGAAAATCAAAAAGCTTCCGGTTCTTGTTTGTTGAAATTGAAATGTGAGCTCATTTCGACGAGCAGTTTCATAGATGGGATGGAGGTCCCATACCATCCTTGTGACATGAGCAAGACCTCTGGCAGGGGTTCAGGGGGCGGAGAGCCTCAGAAGCCGAAAAAAAATTGAAAATTGAGTGTTCATTTTGGCCCAAAAAAGTTTCTTTGAAAATTTTTGGCTCCATTTTAACTGGGGTCCTTCATCCCTTATTACCATTCTGC
>JASGXE010003888.1:0-25995 GCA_030068105.1 Sinentomon sp. SZTP_YWyxl
ACATGGAAAATACTGGTGCCAAAGATACAGGCTCTTTTCTCGATTTGACGAAGGAATAAAGTTGGATGCTGGTTAGTGTTGGGTCATTGGTGTTGTCAGTTCTGAAGGTAGGTACCCAAATGAATTTTGCAAGTTGCCCCCAAAATTGAAGAGGAATTTTTCATTGAGTGTATTTCCAAAAATCAACACCCAAATGCATTCTTTCGCAAAATCGTTAAAAATTTACAATTTGTGACTGGGGCCTGTGGCTGATTCCCCATTGGCGACAATGCATGTTACTACTCCCTATTGGTGACATTTCTGTCATTTTTGCTACTGCTGTCCTGGATGTAGGTGCAATACGGGTTCAAATCGTACATCGAATCACCGGCAATACTGGCCTGAAGATCGTAAAGGCAAAAAAAACCACACCAAATTTTTGGGCAAAATTTACATTAACGGGGAAACAGTTCATTGGTTTGTTTTTGAACATGTTTACATTGCTCACGACGTGAAAATTGGCCGGACTATGGTCATTTGGTTGGAGGATGCCAAAAATGTGCCATTTCTACGGATTAATAGAGGGTAAATTCGTGATGAACGCCTAAAAAAACACATTCCATGAAGACACACAGAAAGTGAGGAGTGTTCTTTTGTGTTCTCTTGAGGCCAAGTGAACAAAACTCAGCGGCCCTTGAAAAGACCTCGACTTTATTTTCAGATTCTTAATTTTTTGACGGAGAAAACCTTTAAAGGGCTACTGTTTTCCTTCAGATTCTTAATTTTTTGGATGGAGAAAACTGAACGAAACATACAAAACTGTCCGAAACGACTTCTGAAAAAACTGATCAGGGCTCGCAAGCAGACCAATCAGCATGCGGCAGTTTCAGCATGCACGAGTCAGTTCTCACAACTGCCAGACTAGACTTTTTGAATGCCAAAAACTGTCCGAAGCGCAGCGTGCACGCCAAAGAATGCCAACATTATGGACCGCATTGATTGGGGAACGGGCATCATTTGTTCGACACACAGGAAACTGATAGATGAAATCGAATCGAATAAGCAGAAAAGGGTTTTCGCGGAAATTATATTCTTATTTCATTTTACCCTATAAAATGTTCATTTTGCCCCTATTTTACCCAAAAAATGTTCATTCATCAAATGCTAATTTTACCCTATAAAAATCGAATGGAGCATAATAAGGGACAAGTTCATGACTGACGGTCTGTTTGGGATCCAGATAGTAGGTTTTTCAAGTTATTTTCCGGACATTCCGTATTCGCTTTCACTTGATAACGATTGATGTTGAGCTGGATTTGTTTGCCTGGTCTGATTCTGGTTTGGTTAATTCACTTCTCAACAAACAGTGGACTCCGAATTGCTCTTCCAATGTTTTGTTTCAAGTCTATGCTATCCACCTGGTTTGGTGGTTTGCATTTGTCTGTGTTGTATGGTCTCGCTGCACTTTACCACACCTACTTAATTTTGCTTTCAGAGTCCTGGTATTCCGTGACTCCGGAAAAAATTGCTCAGCATCTGGCCAGGCGGTGCAGATGTGATTTGCTTGTTGATGGCTTTTGTGGTGTCGGTGGAAATACAATTCAGTTTGCAGAAGTCTGCGAAAGAGGTTCGTTTCTTCAATCTCTCTTGTCAACGGCTTCCGAATATTTGCACATGCAATCTGATGTTTCTCATAATTCTGTGAAAACGTTTTTTCACGGAGATGCGAAGCCGTGTCGTTTGTGGACAGCAAGAAATGCCTTCCTTGAAGCCAGTTTTCACATGAACTTGAGTTTGTCCAATCACGATACTCTCAGCCGCTGCGGGGTTGAATGACTGTGTATTATATCGTCACAGAGTTTTTCAACTTCTTTCAGTCATGAGCATCAATAAGGTAACAAAATAAACTTGTGCAATAAAAAATGCACTGATTTGAAGGTACTTGGTGGGCACAGGGGATAAACCAGGCTGTCGTAAGCACTGGTGGCATGTTTAATACTGGGACAAAATGGATTGGATGCACACACCAGCCCTTTTTGGAGATTGCTTGAACTATGAGCATGGTTTCAGCAGGGTTGGAAGAAAACGTGTTTTTTTTTAACAAAAACGTTTAAAACATGTTTTTTTGTTTAAAACGTGTTTTAAACATGTTTTAAACAGTTTTAAACGTGTTCCAAAAAAGCTGCCAATGCCAATTTTGCAATAATTTACTGACAATGGTATTTGAAGAAGGCAACAATAATGGTTTTATTGATAACAATGGCAGAAAAATGTTGAAAATTGAGGAAAAAGCAAAAAGCATTTTTTTGTTTTTGCAGATTGTTTTAAACAAACTATTTCAAACAAGTTGCGGTTGTTTTAAACACGTTTAAAACACATTTAACACACAATTTTGTTTAAAACAAACTGTTTTAAACAAGTCGTGGTTGTTTAAAGCATGTTTAAAACAGATTGTTTTAAACAGAGTGTTTTAAACTAACAACCCTGGTTTTCAGGAAGAATAATGGAAGGGAATCAGGCTGCAAACAACACAGTGAAGGTTCCAAAGTAAAGTTGTCCCTTCTGCTCCTATTTCAGTGCATGCTTGTGTAAAATATTCCAAATTTTACTCCAGATAATGGATTTTACGTTTTTCTTCTCTTGCAGTTATTGCCATTGATATCGACCCTCAAAAGATTGAATATGCAAGACACAATGCCAAGATTTATGGCGTTGAAGATCGTATCGAATTCATTGTTGGTGATTTCATGCAGTTAGCTCCACATCTGAAAGCAGACGTGGTATTCCTCAGTCCACCTTGGGGTGGACCTACGTACCTGGATCAAAAAGTCTTTGACATTCGGAATATGGCGGCTGGATTAGATGGCGTCAAGATTTTCAAGGTAGCTTCAACCATTGCAGACTGCATCGCTTACTTTTTGCCACGGAATACGAACATTGAGCAGGTTTGTTTGCTAAAAAATCCCAAACACCAAAATGTGTTCTTTACCAGTATTGAATTGAATTGAATTGAATTGAACAAATCCTTTATTGGCAGTAAACATAAAATTTATACAAACAATGTTCGAGGGAAGTCAGGGCAACCTTTGGCAGCCGAAGGAGACTTCCCTGTAAAAGTGATGCAGATGGTAAGTAACAAAAATGTAGGTGAAACGTTATCAGGTAAATTACCATTTGAGAAAGGGGAAAGGGGGGGGTAGAAAGAGAACAATAAAAAATGAAACCAATGTGGAATTTGTTGTTCAGTTAAAAGGGTTTGTGTTGTGATTCAACATTCAGAATCAGATAAGGTTGATCACAGCATACTGAAAACTTCACGCAAATGCCGACGGAAAGAAATTGCGCTCGTCTCTGCTCTAACATGCTTGGGTAATTTATTCCAAAATGCTAATCCCTTAAACTCAGGGTTGTTTAAGCCATACCGTGTCCTCACTGATGGTAGCAATAACTCATGGTTTGCTGCTGCCCTTGTTGCATTCTCGTTCAATAGGATACGATGTTCAAAAAAGATATTGGGAAATTTTTCAAAGTCTGGAATATGAAAAACGTCAATCGCTCTGAGTAAAGCAAATTAAGAGGCTGTATTCCAAGGCACTTAAAAATTGGCTGAGTGTGTGCATAAAAGTCTGCATGTGCTATGGTTCTGACAGCTCTTTTTTGAACAAAGATGTAAAATCTTTGGCTGATAAAAAGCCACCCCATGACTCCAGGCAATATGACATGTGTGGGTGTATGAAGGCAAAATAAAATTGCTTTAAGGCACTTTCAGGAAGGAAATTAATTCTATACATTAAACCAACAAATGGAGATATTCTTTTAAGGACATTATCTAAATGGCATTTCCAAGAAAAATATTCATCAAACCAACATCCCAAATATTTTACAGTGTTCAACCTAGGCATTGGAACACCATCGACCACAAGTGGCTCCCAGACATCTGGAATTGCTTTTCGTATGTCTCTGAAGATAACGTAATTTGACTTAATCAAATTAAGTGAGAGTTTATTGGCCTTTAACCATTTACTTACTGATTCCAAGTCTGTGTTGAGATCTGCAATAAGGGTATCCAAATCGGGCCCATTTCTGCATAATGCCGTGTCATCAGCAAACAAAAAACTTCTGGTCCCAGATTGAACACAGCTCGGAAAGTCATTCACGTAGAGAATGAAAAGAAGAGGACCAAGAATGCTACCTTGTGGTACCCCACATGACACACTCGTCAAGTTGGAAAGATTTTCATTGACATCCACAAGCTGTTGACGTGAGCATAGGTAATCACTTAAAAGATCATAACTTGTACCCCTGAATCCATACAGTTGCAACTTGTGAAGTAAAATACTGTGATTTACAGTATCAAATGCTTTCTGTAAATCCAAAAAAATTGCCACACTGAAAAAAACTGCTGTCAAGAGCTTTGGAAATAAATTTGGTCAGACAGGCCACAGCTAAGGAGGTGGACTTATTTCTTTGAAAGCCAAATTGACTGTTGGAAATTATCCCCATCTTGTCTAAGAAGTGTACCATCCTATTGTACATTAGTCGCTCCAAGACCTTACTAACAACAGGAAGCAGTGAAATAGGTCTGTAATTAGCCATAGAATTTCGATCTCCAGATTTGAACAGTGGTTTGACCTTAGCAATTTTAAGCACATCAGGAAATTTACCATTCCTAAAGACAAGATCAGCAACATGGCAAAGAGGTGCAGCAAGATACAAAGCAGAATCTTTTAGGATTTTATTGTTCATTTTATCAGTACCGGTTGAAGTTTTGGCTTTGAGGGACTTGATTATATTCCAAACCTCCTCAACAGATAGAGGAAACAAATAAAAAGTCTTTTCGTTAGGTTGAATAAAGGTGCAGTAATCATAATCAATAGGTGGAATATCAGCTGCTTGTGACTCACCTACTCCAGCAAAAAATCATTGAACTCATTCGCTTTTGTGGCAAATGAAATACCATTGCCATTGCACTGTACTTTTTCCGAACCTACTTTTGATCTGTTTAATGTTAATCACGTCCCATTTTTTTCTCGGATTGTTGCCTGCATGGCCCAATTCTTTTGTAAAAAACATTATCTTTGCTGAAGATAAATAAAATGACCACTTGAACGATAAACAAACAGCTTGATCACCAAAAACCATTCATCTGACATTGGCAATGGCTGGTTGGGGAAACAAATCAGGTTATAACTGCTCAGACCTGGCCTGGACTGATAATTGCTTAGACCTGGCCTGGGGTGACCAGTAGATTGGAGGAGAATATTGTTCATACTTCCTGTTCATATAGAATTCATAAGATAGCATTTAAGATCTTTGGCATCCAAAGTAAGTTGCAGACCTGGCATTCCATGTTCATTCATTGTGATCGAAATGGTTGAGTCAAAAATGAATGAGGGCTATTTTAGGTGATTTCAAATTTTGTATGATAACCTTTCGCAGAAAGAAGGTTTGTGTAAGTTACAAGGGAATTATTATGTACGATGGTGCTGCTATTTGCAACAACCAATTCCTGTCCTAAGCTGGACGGACATTGTTAAATCAATAGACAGGGGAGCAAAAACCATACCATGACCCTCTTCTGATCTGTTCTGTTGGGCGTTGGCTGTTGTCTCGGAACATTTCTTTTTTTACTAGTTCTTCAACTTTTTCTTGTTCCTTTTAGCTTGGTGCATTAGCTGGCCCCAATGGAGTGGTCGAAATAGAACAGAGTATTCTCAGTAAGAAACTGAAGACCATAACTGCCTACTACGGAGAACTGATACGACAACCTAATCGTAACAACAGCTGTTGTTACTGACACTCAGGATGTTGGAGCTGATCGCTTACAGCGCAGCATCTTTTTCAGTCAGTTATCTGCGCAGTTTGGAGCAGAAATAATTATTGTATTAAGTGATTTTGCATTGTTTTTGTCTTATTCCAACTTCAATTTTAGCGCATTCCAGTATTAGTGTGCTTTGGGGCTTTTTGATCAATTCTCAAATTCTGCAATGATCAGATTGATTTTGGTACCATTCGGATACCATTGGTACCATTCAGGCTTGACCGATATTGGTTTTTCCTGATTTTGATTTTTTTGATACCGAAATGCATCAACAAAAAATACGATACAGTTATTGTTGTTTTAAATTTGCAAACGTAGACATAGTACAGCACATATAGACACACACATGACTAAAATTTTAAATTAAGGTTGAGCTGCACCACCCCTAAGTCAACCGTGGGGCTTCAGACCCCCTCCTTGGTCATCTTAGGGTCAAAGCAGGTTTCCAGAGAGAGCTCAGAAATGACTGTCTGGCATGAAAATGTCAGTATTTATGTTGCGGCATCTTTTCTGACATCTTTTGGCCTCCCCTTCAAATTGCATTTGCCGAATTAAATCACTGAAGGAGGTAAGGTGATGTTTTCGTAGCTTTAGATGGCAACCTATGTACTGTAGAGTGAGAAAACTCAAAGTTGTGTGGGATAACACACGTTTTGGAAATTTGGCTACATGCCGTGCCATTCAGTTAGAATATGGCGACACTTTGCGCAATGATGGTAAAACGTGTCTGTCAACATTCTGAGTTGCTTTGATTTGTCTTCTGAGCAACTTAATTTTGGTTAAAAATCTGCATCTGCCAAATATACAGAGAAACTTTTATTTCTGTGATGCATCTGCAGTTTTCAACTGACGTGACTAAATTCACCAAACACCAGCAAGCAATTTTTGCCTTCATCGCCTCGACTGCTGGGAGAAAAATCTGACACCTCAACAAAGCCATGTTGCAATCTGGCATTTTAAATTTTACAGCCTGCATAAGAATAAAAAGGAAAAAAAGATTTGAAGGAAACGCTGCATGGGATTGACGCATGCATGCGAATCATAGTTCCGCCTCTTCTTTGCTCCCACTGACTGATCAGATCCTCACCTTTGAGAGTGCAGTCAGTGGGAGATTGTGTTGTGTGCGATCTTCACCTTTGAGAGAGAGTGCAGTCAGTGGAGATTGTGTTGTGTGCCAGCCAGAGCCAAGTCAAGCCTGGATACGTGACAGAAGCATACAAAGCTTTGCAGCAATTCCAGCTTCCCTCAAGATATGCATGCCTTTTTGAGATTAGAAGCTGAAAAAGCATTCTGGCACTTTGTTTCTGTCAATTTTCAAGTTGAACAGGGTGTGGCTCCCAAACCATTCAATCTTTTCATGCTGTGTTGGATAATTCATAAGTGACTATGGTCAAAAGAATTCTTTTTTGGATCGTTTGTTTGAAGATGTTTCTTATTTCAGATTCAGGTTGTTTGGTTCCTTTCGTTGCTGTTTGGTGATGAGCTTCATTGTTGCATTCTGTCTTTTCTTTGCCAGTGTTTTCACCTTTTTACATAGGCACTGTACGACTGTGTCCTCTTGCTTCTATTTGTTCCTGTTTTGTTTGTCCTCTTTCTTACAATTTGTTTTTATTCATCAAGGTTTCTTTGTTTTGGCTTAATTCCTTTTTCTGCTTTAAAAAGGCCGCTTTCTGGCTTGCAGACCAGTTTCAAGAGGCTTAATACAAAGGTAGACTTCTGAAATGGCCAGTTTATTATTTTCACTTGTTGACACTTGGCTTTTCTGGCTATTTATTCTGTTTTTCATTCTTTTTTCTTCTTCTTGTTTCGTTCTGATGTTGAATAGCTTCTCATTTGTCCCACCTAAGAAGATCACTTCAGTTTTTCTGGGTTGTTGTCTGAGTTCTTTTGTTCAGAATCATATAACTGGATTACCTAGTAAGAAGATATTTGATTCTGTCTGTTGCTCTCCTTCCAGCATCACAGGTTCGTTCATTTGTGCTTGGCTACCAAAGTTGTGTCGTCACAAGACTGATCTGGTGCAAAGAGTGATCAAGTGCTGACGTGCGGGAACAAAGTTGTTGCCACCGGAGTTATAAATTGCACTTTGTCCTTGCAATAAAGATACTTGATCTAGCTCTTGAGCTGCAAATGATTCATTTCAACATCACATAGGTACCACAACTAGACAGGTTCCGGATTTTTTTCTGCGGATGATTGGTCAGATAGAATCGCTGAAACAACTAACAGATATCCATCATAAACATTAAACTTAGGAACTGATGCAATCCTCTATTGTGCTGCTTTTTTAAGGTAAAAAAAAACAAGAAAAGATAAAAGGTACGTAAAAGTTAAGGGACAAACATGATATCCTGTTCTCCTATCAGCTGATATCATTGCTCTAATTGTTTTTCCGTAAGACACAGGGGCCCCATTCCCCACCAGGCAGGTTTACGCTAGTCCTCTCTTTAATTAGCCAGCCATCATGCAACACTGTTCCAATGCACACATTTCCGTACATAACATTCGGCAATTTTTACTGCCATAATTTTAAAAAGCATTTACATCTTGGAAATACTATAAAATAGTCCAATTTTGACCATTCTAGCCAATTTGGGACACTTTTTTTACATAAGTACGCAAATTTTTAACCTTCTGTGTTGTTCCCAAGTTGAGATGTAGCATTAAAAAGTTTGCCGAATATGAAAAATCTTAGTTCCGAGTAAATTGAAGATTGATTAACGGAATAGCGTAAAAATGCATCGAGATGCCTTCGCATTTTGGTCCGTAACTTCTAAACTACATGGAATTTCAAAAAACTGTTTGTACCACTAGAATCAGCAGATTTTCGTGCATAAACCCACCTAAAAATCCAAAAATGTCTTGTAGCCATTTTTCGACTATCCGAAGGCTTCCCCCCCTAGTTTATGATAAATGCTTGAGTCCATTGATTTTAATTTGTGGATAAATGTTATTTTAGTTGCGTCAATGATGATGCCTTTTTGATATTTGAAATCTGCGTTGTATGTAAAATTTTGTGGTTCTAACATGTTGCATCACAAAATTTGCATTTTAACTTTGTAAAATTTAGTTTTGTTCATGCATCCTGTGCCTTTTTGTCTGAAAATTTCATTTTTTATTTTTGATAAAAAATAAAATATCCTGAATTTGACACAAGAAAATGTCTTCAATAATAGCCCTGTGTGCACATCACTTCACTTCTAGCAATGCAACACAACACCAGCTATGTTATCCTAATTTGTTTTACAAATTTGTTCGTCTGCTAAAAAAATTGATCTGGTCATTGTGAAGCGTAAAGCTATTTTCTCTGAACTGCTCCATATTTTTCATGGTTAGTTAGTGAACACTGAAGGATATAGTTTCAGAATCCATCAAAGGATGTTCTCTTTCTGTTCCGGCTACAATGCATGAGAAAAAGACTTATGAAAACAGGGTGGTGTTTTTTCCAGACATTGCATGCATTCAAAGGTAGATACACTTATCTGCTCACAACCATGGAACGGATGGTTCAAAATCTGAAAGTCTCTGATTAACCAACTACAGGAAAGTGCATTTGTTCCTTGACAATTACGAAATGGAAGCATATGGGATAGTGCAATCCTTCAAATTCCTAGCTGGTAGCGGGGCAGACGTCATGAACTTGGATTGAAAATGCCAGAAATGGCCAGAAAAAAAAGGATAGTCAGGAAATGACTGACCAAATAACAGCAGGTTGAATATGGTGCACTTGGTATCAGCAATGATTACTCATTACCTCTTGTCTTGCAATGGTCTGTATAAAAGAGTGTTATTAAAATAAGCAAAGAAATAAAGGATTATTTGGATCCTTTCAACTTCCAAAAATTCTAATCAATCATTATTCATTCCTCTGTGATGTTTTGCTGAGAGGATTTCAGAAAAGAAAACCATTATTTTTTACTAAAGTTGTGTCTAGAGCCCTCGAAATATCACGAAAAGGGAATAAGCACGAAAAAAACGAATTGTTATTTTTTCACTTTTTTCAACATAATAAATCTTCGCCGATTATGCCTCTGTGAAGGCAGATGACACCAAATTTATAAAACGACAAAAAACGAAATTGAATCATTGGCACGAAATTCACGTTTCAGAACGAAATTCCACGAATTTTGTCTTTTTTTCCACAAAAACTCCCTTTCCATGTCATTATTAGCAAAGTGCCATTGACTTAGTGCAAATTTTTTCTCTCAGTCATGTCCACAAAGAGACCAGAGAAATGTATCACATCAGTTTTTGTCTGTTGTAAATGTAATATTTTTGTCTCCCAGGATGCACTCTTAGCTTTTCTCAGACTCAAAGCCAGATAGAAGTTCTCAGACTCAAAGTTAGAAGCAGAACAAAATTGTTTGATGAAAATAAAAAGTGAACTCAGATTAAAAATCTTCAAATGCCTTCAGCCTTCGTATTACATCTGCAGTCACCCATATGCTATATTAGAGTCAGGACAGGTTTCATTCAGCTTCTACATGGTATTATGAATGGAAATGGTATTATGAATGGAAATGAGGGGGGAAACCAGCCACTATAAAAAAATAATTTGATGCCTGAGAAGGCTACAAAATGCCATGCAGACAAAATAATGAAATGGTGGGTTCAGCTAACAGCTACACAGCACAACCCAGACAATCGTAACAAGTTCTATTTTAATTCTCAATGCAAATTTGCAATGCTTCTCTACTTCAGGCCTATTCAAAAGAAAGTCCTGCCAGTTTTCCATTGGACCCATATTTGGCAAACCGCAGTTCAACACCATACAAACCCCCGGGATCAATTTTACAGCCTACAAAAGGCCAAAAATGAGAAAAAACGAAATTTCACTTTTATTTCAACACTAAAAAACGAAATTTTGAACCTTCAAAACGAAATTGACAAAAAATAAAAACGAAATTCCATGGGCTCTAGTTATGTCACATATTTGAGGGGCTAAAATAGCAGACTTCTACATCCTAACTGCAGACATACACTTTTCTGGTGTCACTCGCTATGTCCTGCCAGGAATGGGTGTGTAGACACAAACATTTTTTGATATTATACGTACAAAAAGCCTTATCCTGGACCTGGTGTGACAGGTTTTGAATGACATATTATAATGACATATGACTTTAGGGTGGAATTTGCACAGGAGTTCATTATCAAAACCAAAAATGCATATTCCACATACACATATCTGGCCAATTTTCTTTCTGTGATTTTGAAGACTTATGCCTAGTTTTTTCAACAAGGTTCAAAGTTTTGATCCCGATAAAACGCTGATCCAGGATGAAGCAATGCTAATACTAATTGTTGGTCCTGATGAGAATTTGATCCAGTTTTGATCAAAACTTTGATCCTTGTTGGCGAAACTGGACATGTCCTGCAATTGCAGAACATGGAATGTCCTGAAATTTTCAATAAAGGAACTGCCCATATACGAGATTTTATTGAAAATTACAGGACATTCAATTCAATTCATCTTAATTTGCAAGGACATAGTCCAGGCGCAAATCAACAAACAAATAAGAGAAAATGAGAAATTCAGTGTTGATTGCTGCTGATTGTTAATTGCTGCTGACTGTGTTGATTTGCGTTGCGCAGGAATTATTGTTGCAGCATGCTCATCAAACCTCGGGATGTTTTGAATGTTTTCCAATGCATTGACCACCTTCCCTTACCTGATTTCTGCGAAAGAAGAATGCAGAAGTGCAATGTAAAAGATATTTCTAGTGGTTGCAAACCCAAAGTTGGGGGAAAATTGATATAATGTGGTTTACTGGAGAAAAATGAGAATTCCAGATGTCAATGTGCTCAACACTTTTTTTGCATAAGCTTACCAACTTTCACCCTTCTCGCTCTTAAAACAACTGAAATATGCTATTTTTGGAAGTCTTTTTTGCACCAGAAATCAAAATACGAGAAAAATGGGGTTTTTGAACGATCATGTTTTTTGGGAAATGGTGAAAAAGCGGTGGTCAAATTTGCATCACATATTGATTTTTTCCCTTGGGTAGGGTGGATTGGTGTTTGTATGATTGGGCCTCTTGTCTGTAAATGAAAACTGGTGTATACTTTTTCCATTTTTGATTCTCAATTTCTCTAAAGGTATAATTTGAAAACGTTTTACAATGATAGCCAACAAGTTCCTCAGAGGCATCTCAGCGAGTCTCACATCTGTGAGTTTTTTCTTCTTCTTTTCAATTCCTTGATCTCAGTGCAGTTCTATTGTTAGTCATCAGTGATAGGTAGTTCGGTCTGGTCAGGCAAGACTCGCACTTTAACCTCTGGTGCTTTCAGAAATGATGTTTTGCTGCAAAAAAGTGAAATGATCTTTCAATAGAGCAGAATTGCAGCTAGCTAGTATCCATCCGAAATAAAAAAGAGTAGTTCCTGTTCCTTACAACAGAGGTCTCTTTGTCATCCAGTTCACATTTCGTCACACCGGGATTGAACAGTCATAAAAGCAAGAGATCGCCATAGGCGGGGTGGAAACTTGGAGAACTTGAGAATGAAGGAAACTCACTCGACGATTTGTTCTCCAGTTGAAGACAGCAGAGCTGACGTTTCGGAGGCATCCCGCTCTCCGTTGAGTTGGCTTCGTCAACGGAGAGCGGGATGCCTCCGAAACGTCAGCTCCGCTGTCTTCAACTGGAGAACAATAATCATCGAGTGAGTTTCCTTCAGTCATAAAAGCATTTATGACAGTTTGCCATTTTCATTTATATGCAGCCCATGGGTCTGCTGCATAACCTCTCAAACTATCAACTGTATCTTTGTTCTGAAATGCTTTTTTTTTGTAGAAGATATTGTCTGGTCCTAACTCCCGAGCCGCTGCTTTTCCCATCATAAACTGCCTTAAAAGTGTTTGTGATCGTTTGTTTGTTAAAAGTTAAATTTGAGTTGCAGAACAGACTATCACAAATGCCATTATTGTGTGGGTCACTGGTTATTCTTCACAATGATTGTTGTGTTAAAAAACAGGCCCACTATCCGGAAAACAATCATAACTGCACTTATGACTCGTCTGTTTTCCAAAAAACAGAAGTTTATGAGACTCGTCACAATAAAAAACAAACAATCATAAATGCAGAGGTCAAGGATCTTGAGGTCAAACAACCTTAAGAACCAAAACCTGCTAATTTTTAACTGTGTGTACTCAAAAACACATCCCTGAGCTTTGTTTAGCTGCAAAACCAAACGGCCTAAGATGAATAGTTTTACCACGGCACTCTGGTAATTAGAAGCTAAAACTAAAAACTGCTCTCCTGTAAAATGCAGGTTTGTCACTTATGACTGTACAATCCCAGTGTGACTATTTGTTCAATTCAGTTAATGTCTTGCTTCAGTTTGCTTTTTCAGCATTATTGCTGCCACTTCTACCTCATTCTGTCTTCTTCAAATGATCCTGATCCATCTTGGGTACACGTCATGCATGTTCAGGTGGTAACTAAGAAATTGAGCCCTGTGTGTGCTACATGGGAAACCATCAATGTAAATTCCACGACTGCATTTCGCTTGCATTGCACGTGCCGAAATGAAGCTCATTTGTGACAGCATCTTCATGACAGGACAAGAAGCTGCAGAACGAGGTTGTTACTTTTCCGTGTTTAGTTTTTTTTCAAGCTCTTGCTGTGAGTGAACAGAAGAAATTGACCTCCCCCCACAAGGGGCCATGTTGTACAAATAGCCAAACTGTCTGAGAATTGGCTAAACTATTATATCGGATAAAGATCAAGGATCGTTTTGAGCTGTAAAACTTGATAAATATGTGTTCTGCAAAAAATTACATGAGAATGTATTCTGTAAGTAGTTACCTGATTCAAGGCCATTTTAGGATCGATGTCCTAATGGCCTTGAATCAGGTAACTACTTACAGTGTTTGTGAAATGGATCGTGGCGCCAGACACAATTTGAGAATGTATTTGGCTGTGCCACACACAACTTCACCATATTGCACACACAAGGCTCAATTTCGAACAACACACTGAATGAATTTGGTGCACAATCCACTTGTGCAATTGGCAGTTTATGGCTTTTAAACCTAACAGAAATCAGGCAATTGGAACTTATGTCCACTACTTTGTTTTGTGCAAAAACAATATTTTTTGAGAAAGCCAGTTTTCATGAAAATCACGTCTTCAAATTAAAAGATGTTTTTTTTTTGTAGTTCCAGTCTTCAAGATGTGTTCACCATTCAGCTCAGTTGGCCAGTGCTGAAGGAAGCTTATTTGTTGTGAGTTCCCTCTTTTCATTCTCCCTTGTGTTGCACTCTGATTGCATTTGCATTGTGTTCCCATTGGTGGGCCGGCTGAAATTCAAAAGCCATTGCCCATTTTCAACGGTGACGAAACTATACAAAATTCTTTTGGGTGTAGTGCTTTGTGAATGTGTGTTTGTTCGTGACTAATGATTGACTGTCCAGTCTGTATAGTTCGCACACAAGTCAAACAGAATTTCAGTCATGGCTGTATCCAATCCAAAGAGTAGCAGGCAGCACCAATTCTTGTTGGAATTGTTCAAATACTGTGCATTTTGATGTTGCTGTACGACAAGCTGAAATGGCATCCACCTGCCTTGCCACTTGTCGTGAATTATCGCTACCTAACTGGCAAATTGGGTAAAGCGACATTTTTGGCTAAATTGAGTTAAGTGCAGATTCGGAATCAGCGCTTCAAAATACACCATCTGGCAAAAAAAGGTAAGCGCCAGCTCAATATTTAGCTTTGGCAAAAAAAGGTAAGCGACAATTATGCATATTTTCAATGAAAACAGGGACTGGCAAAAAAGGGCAAACGACAAGGGAAGCGACATGTTTTAATGCATTTTTGTTCAAAATAGCAACATGATCTTGACTGGCAAAAGAAGGTAACAGCCAGAAATATTCTTTTTCCCCTGTGTGGAAATGCCTGAGGAAACACACAAATTTCAATTTTAGTCATCTAATCCCATTGCAAATCCATCAAATCCAAAGCAAATGACATAGTTTCAATTCACCAATTTCAATTAATAATTAAAATTGCACAAATAATTGTCGTCGATGGATGCTTTTTCTGTGAAAAATGGCACCGAATATGCGCAACATCGTAATGGACAATTTCAAATGAAATAGTTATGCGCAGAGACATGTAAAATTCGCTAGTCGGGACAAAGCGAACTCTGCCATTCGTTGGAATTTCAAAGAGGCAACAAGACAGTTTTGTTGTTGGCAGTGTGTAGTCTGTTTTTAAGCTGGCGAAAAAATGTGAAATTTGCCATTTGCCGCGAATCCGCGAATCCAAAAAAATTGGGACAAATGCCATTTGGAGCGAAATTGAGCAAAAATTGGGTGATCTATTAGCGGAATTCAAAAATTCGTGGGTGGCGAAAAATAATATTCTTGCGACCGGAAATGGGAAATGAATTAGTGAATAGCGCTTGGGTGGTCTTTTTCAAATGTTGTCAATTATTATTGGCCCAATAAAATACATCTCATCTTGTCCATTTGCACACTCAAATTTTCCACCGCCCTTTCAAAACATCTGGACGAAGCGTAAATAAACAAAACGCCTGGGTGAATGACCTCCAATTTGAATATGAACTGGGCACAGTGCTCGCATCACATCATTTCATAATGTGAGCTTGAAGACATGAGTGCCAAGCCAGAATGAAGGTGGGTGCAAGCGTGGGGTCCAATGAAACTGCTGGTGGAAAAAACAAATGCAAAAACGATGGGTGGCCGAAAAGAAAAATCATTGTGAGAACTCATGAATGTATTGTCCTCAGGTGGGAGGGGAGGGAGAGATGTGCTGGCGCAAAGGGGAGACACATTTCAATCAAAAGTGCCTTGGAAGTGGGAATTCAATTGTTCTTTTTCTTGGGACTGGAGTGGATTCCAGCTGTGCTGTGCCAATAATTGAATTATCTTGGCTGTTCTGAAGGGCAGTACAGTGTGATCAAAATTTGCTAAGCAGAAATAAAGCGAAATCATCCAAAGAAAAATTCTGGGCATTGAATTTTTGAAGATTTCCTAAAGTTATCTGTTGTGTCCTGATGAGGTGCAAAATCAAACTTTTTATGACTTCTGTTAAGAGGTAATTTAGGGGAAAAAGATAACAATAATTTCATGTGAAGGTGTGAAATTTGTGAACACACTGTAGGAATATCAAGCAGGACAACAAAAACACAAACAAAAATGAAAATAAGAAAAGCACTTTGATTGAACGCAAGCGCCACAGGTGGTCCATCCATGGTTTCTTTTCACCCCTCTCCATGTGCTGTTTTTGAACTACCTATACTCTGTTGCGCATCAGGAAGGAATCCAAACCAAAACTCGAAAAATTAGTGGAAGGAGTGCAATTCGGTTGAAATATTAAAAGCGTGCAAACTTCTTCAATGCAAGACAGGGAGGTGTAAAATGTGCGCAAAAGTCAAAATTTCACGCAGGAGAATAAAAATCAGAAAAAATCCAAAGTGCAAAATTTACGCGAAACATCACAAAATCAGCAGAACTTGTGAAATGAAAGTGTTTTTTCCAAATTGGCGCAAAGCTTTCAGGAAAACACCATTCAAAACAAGGCACTTGTTTTGAAATTGAAAAATTACTATTCACCTTTCCTTTCCAACTTCAAGCGACAAAACCTCACTTAACTGCCACGGAGTTTACCACAGATTTTTCAAACAAATTTCCCTTCACTGATCAGAACTAGACGGTCCCTGTATTCCCCAGCCATTGCCACTCATCACAGTCCAATCCATGCGGTCGTTTGGATGAAAAAGAAAGAATCGCAACAGATGGATGCATCTTTCACAGCGTGAAAAAAAAATTAGCCTTGAGCATAGAAATGAAATTTTCCCTGCGCAGCGGCGACAGTGGCTCTAAACTGGCGGCTAAAAAGTGAACGACATTTCATAAGTATGAAATTTTATCTGGATTAGATTACTGTTCCCATCAAGGCCCGCTGTCAGTGGCATTTTTTTCTTTTGGTTGATGGGCAAGCATTCAAATACATGAATGTTCTTATTGATTGTCAAGTTGGGTGTTCAGAAAATCATCTTCCTCCAGCCAAGGTGCAGGAAAATTGTGTGCACATCAGAACCATGATGTTCAAAATAAAAGTCTTTGGCAGTCTGTCCCCTCTTCTCCATTCTCTTCCATTATTCCCATGTTTTTCACCCACTGCCTGCCCTGCCGAGTGCCGAGCCCACAGCCTGTGGCAGAAATTGGTACCAATAATTGCTTGAGCTGCAACTGTTGACATTGGGTTGAAGCAATGACGTGATTTGTCTGGGTATCAATGAATTGAATCTCCAACAGCAGAAAGTGAAAGTAAATGACAAAAACGACATAATTAACACAATGCATTTGACATGCATTTCAATGGAGACCAAACCAGGTAAACGACAAAAAAGCAACCAATAATAAGTGGCAGAATAGGGTAAACGCCAAAAAACCGTCGCTTACATGAATTTGCCAGTATCGTCTTCACTCGACTTGTATGTCAAAATGGGGTAAGCAACATGTAACTCTCAAAGTACTGCACTGAGTAGTACACCCCAAATGCAGAGACAGCCTCAGAAGTGCAAACTATGAAACCCCTGTTCATGGCATCATGGAAATCCAATGCCTTCATATGTTAAACAGTTTTTGGCCTCTCCTGTAAAATCATGAAAATGGCGTTTAACCCAATTTGCCAGTTAGGTAGCATTATCTTGATCAACAAAAAGGATGGGCTTAGCCAAAACTCACACTGCTCAAGGCCAGGCAAGAGGAACTTATTGTGATGCAGCAATATTAAAATACACGGCATTTTGCAGTTAGAATGTGTCCTATCTTCAATAAAAGGGGTACAGTCATACTTACATTTAGCACATCCTATTGATAAAACTCTGTCGGCTGACTAATCAGCAAGCATGGTGAGTTAAACTGATCTGCACTCTTGGAGGGAGTTTGGCTTTTTCATTTTGAGTTTTTTGTTTCGTTATCACTTCGGGGTTCAAAGTTGGAGCGGAGCACAGCCATCTCATCCTAACCTTTGAACTGTGATGATCCAGGGATATGAACAGAATCAACTCTGAAACAAGAGAATGAATCCCATTGACATGATAAGTTTCGTTGCACTAGTTGCCAGGTTTCTCCGGTGTTCAGCAACAAAGTGCACGGATTGGTAGACTGGAAATTGAATTAGCATCTGTCTCAACTTGAAACAATGCTTCTCAGCATTATCATTCTCAACATGCAACTTTTCTGCCTCCTTCGTGAGGAACGAGAAAAATCCAGACCAATAGCAGACTAACTCACCACAACTTGCAGGTGTGATCCTCTGTTGCATTATGAGCTCTTTTGCTTGTCATGTGTAGGTCCTCACAACGGGGGAATATTTGAGAATTTAAGCACCGGATAACAGAATTTAGAACAACATTCATTTTTAGAACATCATTTAGAATAACAGAACCACCCATTTCAAAGTGCAGCAAAATGCATTGTGCAACGGAATGTGTTTTGCATTGCATGTAAAATTGGGAATGATTTGATTGCCCATGCATAATGCAAAGGATGTATGAAGAACTCTTGAAAGCCTACCTACCTGCTAGAAAATGTGTAATTGTTTTACAATTATTATTTTATTTCATTATTTCAGCATAGGGACACTCCAGAGGACAATGTAAACATGAAGTTTGAATTCACTCCAGAGAATCTGAAGGTATTGTTCTCTGCCTTCTGTTTAGTATTTCGACCTGATCTCAATTGAAAGATTTTGAATTTTCGTTTTTCTTTATAAACTTTCCATTCTTGGCTACAGGAATTAACTTTCCATTCTTGGCTACAGGAATTAACTTTCCATTCTTGGCTACAGGAAAATATTGTGTTCACGAAGGTGGATGGAACCTGGGTAGAAGGAATTTCACCTCTCACCCTTTCTAGATCATTGAAAAGAACACCCCTTAGCAGACATTATTGACATTTACCCAGCAGGATTTTTTGGGTAAATGAGCATTGTGTTTGCAGGCCAAATTCTTCCTTTTCAGAGAAGGTGAAATGTCACTTCGGACGTACCTCAGTCCTGCTGTTCTGCATCATTAAAGCTGCATTGAGTTTCACCCTTTTGATGACTCTTATCTCAGCTATTTGTCCCAGTACCGTGCAGTGACTTTTGGAGAAGGTCATGCGGTCCATAAAGCGTTTGGTTCACAAAAACATCTAAGAATAGTCTGATTTTGGGGGGGCTGGACAAAACGATTTCAATTTAAATGTAAGCCATTTTACACATTTTAGCTGTGTTGCTGTTAAGGGGGGGTACCCCCCTTAACCATGGTTTTTGCAAAAACGTGGAAAAAATATGTTTTTTTTTTTCTTTTTGTGCTCATGTTATAGCCCAGACTTTGCCATTTCCAAAACTCTTCAGATTTTCTGTAACTTAAATAGTTTTCAAGATAGAACCGATTATCCGAAACTCGTTGCATTGGTTTTCTTGCATTCTCGACACAAACATTTGCAGTTTTCTCGCATTTCTCTTTTTTCAAAAAGCGAAAGCATTCAAAATGCATCTCCTCCCACAATTTTTCATGCAAAATGTTCAAATTTGGTGTACTGGACCAATTTTTCATGAGGAAACCGAAAATAAAGCCTTTTTTGTACGGTCACGCTTATTCTGCAATAAATTAAAATCCAGATTCAAATTGGCAAAAGTGGCTCTATTATGTTGTAGACAAGGTACTTTTCTTCCACAGGGTGAAATATGGCTTCATTCAGCCAGACGGTTTAGGAGGAGATGCATTTTTACCGATGGCCTTTTTCGTGCCTATGTGTGTCTGTAACTCCGGTGTAAGGCACAGAAATTGACATGTAAATATATCAATCTTCATCATTTTTTGTGCTCTTCACCTGCAAAATTTCAAAAAAATCGAGAAACAAAGTTCGACGCGTATGGTTTACCCCCCCCCCCTTAATGCCTCCAACTCTGCATGCACTCACAAAAGCATGCTGGTTCGAGTTTTTTGAAGTGGCCGGATTTTATTTAACAAAGGAAACAGTATCCAAGCACTATCCAGTGCTGGTCATTCCAGGATAGTCATTTCGTGGGTCCAGGTGGGAGACTGTTCCCTGTCGAGAAATGCCCCCTGGCTGGAGCGAAGCCCCAATAGGGTTCCAAGGGGTATCCAGAGACCATGCTGCGAAGGCCAGAAGCTGAAGAAATTTTGACATTTGGAGTTCATTTTGGCACAATATTCGTTTGCTCTTGGCCAAATTTCCCACCACCAGGGCGAGCCAAAGGCACATGCCAGGGTAGCTAGCGCGCCATTGGAGGACATTTCTCAACAGGGAGCAGTCGCCCACCTGCCCCAACGAAATGACTCCACTGGAATAACCAGCAAGATGTTTGGGTCGGTAACTTTCCTTTGTTTTTTTTTTTAAATTTGGCTGGTTCAAAAAATTCAGACAGATGTCCATGCCACAACTAGAGGGTTCTGTCCCCCAGATTCCCCGACTGCGCTGCACCCAGATCCATCTCTGAGGATGTGCCACCTGCGAAAACCTGAAATAACGCCCCTGAATTGTTCCAACCATGTAAGTTCAGCTTGGATTTGTTCAGCAGAAATTCATGGGCCCATTTCATCTTTCATGAATTTGCACTCACCCTTGCTTGCATTCAGCTTTTGTTGAAAGAGAGAAACAGTTGAGTCAAAACATTGAGAATTTTATATCGTGGAAATATCACCAAAAAATTTTGCCAATGCAAATGTTTTCCTTCTCTTCTTGCAATCGGATGTGAAAACGGTCTTTGTTTGTGCCTCCAGCAACAACACCAATTCCGTTCCTGTGATTCATTGAACAAAGTGTGATTCATTGTGTAACAAAGCAAGTATTGTCAAGGTCCACACAGCAGACGTTTCCTTCCGCCATACCCAACGAGCCACCCATCTGATCGCGCATATCACCGTCTCTCGCAAATACACCCTCTCATCATTTCCGACGAAGCTCACTGCTCCAATCGAGGCAGAGAACTCCGTGTGCCTCTCAGTAGCTTGTTATGTGATTTTTCCTCCGCATATTTTCAACTCATTTTTAAGCATCTTTCACATTGTGTAGCACTGCCACACAATTGGATACCCATGTCTGAGGGTTGCCTTTGAGGGTTACCTTTGAACTCATGCACCAAACTGATAGCATATCCCAGCCGTATATCCCAGCAAAAATGGTGTGTTGCCTCCACCACTAACCATCCCTTCATTAATTCGGTGGAACAGATGCTTACCAAGATCAGTGAGCAGCTTCCACAACCCTTGAGAAGTATCTGGAGTTGCTTGTGAATGCATTAGTCTTCCAATGCCCCTGAAGTTAGACATTTTTGACATCTTTTGGTAAGACATCTTCTCTTCGTGATGTTTTGCTGTTCTAATGTCTGTCAAGATTCAGATTGAACTCCTACAAGACATTTTTCTTTTATGAAAAGGTATCGGCTTGGCTGTAATATTTGCAGCTTTTTTTTAAGTTCTGAAGCTTTTTGGGAACAACTTTCTGTGAATAAAATCTGGTCATTTAGTTTGCCATGCTCATTACTCTGCCCATTTTTTTTAAATAGAAATAAATAAATTCAGCTCGTACGAATGACACCTGTCATAACTCATTTTCCATCGAAATGCGAAAATATCTCTTTGCTCATCATCATTGGATAAGGGATGAGGCTTTGCTTTTACTTTGATTTCTTTTTCTGGCTGCTCTTTTCAGAGGGTGAACGCTGTTATAAGCAACTATCCGAAAGGTCATGAGCGATCAGCAGTGATTCCAGTCCTTGACATTGCTCAACGTCAGCATGGCTGGCTGCCCATTAGTGCTATGCATGCTGTGGCAGACTTATTGAAAATGCCCAGAATGAGGGTGTACGAAGTGGCAACATTTTACACCATGTTCAACAGGTAAACTTTATTACAGTTGTTATGAGGAGCGGTTGGAGGTCACTGACTTGTTGACTTGTTGGACTCAATCCGCTGCAAGATAATTTTAACTGAACATTCAGTTCTGAAAAAGAGAGACATCAGAAAATATGCAAAACTCCAACACCTCCTTGTTGCTGCGAAGAGGTGTTGAGTGATGATGAGTAATTTTCAGATACCTAAACTCAAATTGAATAATGCTGGTGCCCCCGGACTTCTTTTTTCATTCTCTGATTTTTCTGGCTGTCAAAAATTCTTACCAATAGACTGAAAATTACTATGTTCCTGAAAAATGGTTTATCTGGGATTGCGAATTTGCTCATGGAAATAGTGGTTGGGAGTTCTTACAATTTGCTAAAAAAAATACCTCAATTTGCTATTCTGCCCCAACGTTTTGAAGGTGCCACACCTCTGATTTTGTCAAATTTCTGGGAAACTGCTTCAGTCCATTGCAGGCGTTTTGGTGGCAAATGACGGGTGATGCATGCAAAATGCAGTGCAAAAGTCAAAGGAAGTGTCAAACTGGTGTTTATTTAACTAACATCCCACTCGAAGATAGCCAGTGAACTCCATCGGTGGTATTCTCCATTTCAACTCACGTTTAGTTTCAACTAAAAACCCAATTCAGGGGAGAGATTTGTGTTGTGAAAATTTCGTTTCTGTGCATGAAGCAAAGCTTATTCCTCTTCCATTGTTGCATTGAAAGATGTATCCGTCTGTTGAATTGGCTCTGTCGAGTTGAATCTGAGGGTGAGTTGCAAAGGGAAATACCGCTGCATGTTTGCTAAGGCAAACTTTGTTTTGGCTTTCTGCTGATAAATGATAACATTAACTTTTATATCATCTTGCAACATGAACTAGAAATTAATGGCTGGAAAACATTTGAACAAAAATTATTTGCTATTAAATCACTGTTTTTTGCCCCCGTAATCATTCTCAAAGTCATCAACATCAATAATTGATATGAAAGAAGAAAGATTTTGAGGAAATTTTCAGAACTTTGCCAGGAATCCAGATAATTCCAATTCAAAAATTTGTTTTTCTTCTTTTTTCTCCTCTTCTGCTTTTAGAAAGCCAATGGGTAAGTACAACATCCAAGTTTGTACAACCACACCGTGCTGGTTGCGTGGCTCAGATGACATTTTGAACTGCATCAAGAACAGACTGAGCATCAAACAAGGACAAACAAGTTCCGATGGAAAGTTCTCACTGGCGGAAGTTGAATGCCTTGGGCATGTGTCAATGCACCAATGATACAAGTCAATGACGATTATTATGTTAGCATTTCTGGCTTATTGATTACAAACGCTTCCCGACTGTTTGATTATTTGCAACTTTGATTTTTGTTTTGAATCTCATATTCTTGTCTTATTTGAATCCACGGAAAGATGTGCCAAAGCATATCTATTAATTCTTGTTGGTCAGTAGGACTTTTGGAAAGCTGGTTTCCTCACCTCATGTATCTGTTGATAGTTGAAACCGTGCAAAGTTTTTTTCATTATTGATATAGGTACCCCATCCATTTCCTGGTTTGGCCAAATGTGCTCCTTTTCACATCTTTCATTCCACGGAAGGGGAATGAAGGTCCGATTGGATTGTGCAAGGTTGGAAGTGTCATTGAGTGCTTGCCATCTATCTGCCTTTGTGCCACTCAGGACCATTTTATCCACCCACTCTCTCTCTCTCTCTCATTGATGCTGAACAGCAAGCAGCCCAGTTTTTTGACACTTCTCCAAAGATAATCACAATGCAAGTGGGAGGTCTCCTCATATCAATAATTCTGTCTGTGCTGGTGGATTTGTGGGAGTGCTACACACAACACCTTATCACGGCTGGCAAGGGGGCTTAAAAAAGACATTTACTCAGCAATTTACGCATGATGTCCACAATTATTTTGTCCTTTTCTTGAGCATGATGTGGATGAATCTGTCACATCAAAGAGGTTCTGAAGAAACACTTTTTGAATCATGACACACTGTTGGGAGATATATCAGGTGCCTCAATGTGGAAGATGTAGGGTGGTGGTTATGAAATTATTGAAGACAGGGTGTGGCTTCCTTCAGGTGCTTGTCTTAGAAAACAGACAGATTAACTGCAAGGTGCCATGATTGATGATTTTTTATACTTTAAAACTTTGCTTGCCTTTGACTTTTCAGGAGGATCTAACAGTCAAAGACATGGAAGAAATCCTCAGTGATCTGAAAGCAGGGAAAATGCCAAGGCCAGGACCAAGGTAATGCTTCTTCGGCTGCATTAGAAATGCATTCTTGGTTTTTGTTTTCTTTTTTTTTTTCATTTTGTTGACCCATCGCAACAATCATGCATAATTTGTGTTTGTTTCGATGATGACAACATCCACTTTGTTGATGATTGAAAAATTTTCAATCATTTCATGATCATAGTCGTTACACAGCTGAGATTTTCAAAAATATTTCCTTGCTTTCCTTCGTACCTGTTTGATGAATTTATTTTCTCAAAAATTAATAAATATTTTGCTGTTTTTTTTTTTCTTTGGAAATTCGGTTTTTGTTTATCTTCACAACACAACAACTCTACCTGATTGGCACATACGAGTAGGTGCAGGTGCTGCATGATGGCCAATTCAGTCAGGAGTCATCCAATTTCAGTTGATGTTTGTCCAAATTCATGCAGTACGGGAATAACGTCATGTTTTGCGACGCATGGTGCCATTTAGAATTAATGGCCCATATAAAAAAAATTCGTTATCTATCCTTAAAAGCTTGGGACTTGCGAGGGGTGATCAAAAATTAAAAACGATAGTTCCTGTGGGACTTGGCAGTCGAAACTTGGTGCACACCTTAAGCAGACAACTTGCACAGAAATGCCTCTTCACGAATTCCAGATCAGCTTCCGAATGGCGTAGATGGGAGAGTCTCCCCCTGCCCCAACAGTTTGTTATCGCCTTCTTCAAGTCGTTGTCGATGAGTAGCTTGTATTAGTGCTGGATGCGTTTTTAACATGGGTGCCAGACTTCAAACAGGTCGGAAAGGAAAGCTTTTGCACATGATCACCATCCCCAAGGAAGAATCTGGGAGATTCCTCCAGACGGCGGGGTGATATGATCAGTCTGTTGGGATGTCAATGAAGTAACTTTTCACCGACTGCCCACAGCAGCTTTTTTTATCAATTTTGCTGAGAAGACATAATGAGAAGTTACGATATAAATGCTGAGAAATAATTAACTGGGGATTTATTTATTTCCATGCCAAACCAATGCTCATTCACACATCCGTCCCGCTGCCACATACAAAAATGCAACATTGGACTTGAAATACCAAGTGCGACCACCTATTTCACTTGATTTGAAATACTCGGACTTCTCATTCGTCTAAATGAAAATCCGCATCTGAAAGAGCCACTTTCAATGCCCAATCCACTTGAAAAGCGTGACCAGAGACCGGCTGTTTGGTCAAGGAAGACTGTTGTCGTTGACGGTTGCAGGAAGCTGATCTGGAGATTGAAGAGATGCGCCACTCTGCAAAGCGACTGTAGAAAGATGGCATAACGTGTATGCCAAGTTTCAACTGCGAAGTCCCACAGGAGGAACGCATCTCAGGGTTTTTTTTTGATGACCTCTCATAATTTCGTCTTTTTTGAATGCTTGCTACTGTTTGTAAAAAAAAATGAAGTATGCGCTTCAAAAAAGACATGCTTTGTGAGCACCCAAAAACTTTGCTGTGGTAAAACATAACATGACATGCTCATAAAAGAGTACAATAACGAGGTTGTTTTGGGAAACAGCAAGAATCAAAATCGATCATTATGATGATGTTTTGTATGTACCCAATAACCACGATTATGATGCCTCCTTACGGCATGTCATATGTGTGGCTTCTCATTTTGCAGGGATTTTTTGCACATAAACTGCAACTTTTTTAGAGTTTATGACAATGTTTTACTGGTTTTTCTTGTCTCTCTCTCTCTCTCCCCTTGCTGCCAGCAGCCAGCCAAATGAAAGAAGTCGGGCGAATTCTGTTCTGTCTCATAAGCCTGACATTTTCTGTATGCTGTTAATCGTTTTTTTTTTCTTCCATATTTTTTATTTGTCATCCAAGGAATGGTCGATTTGCTTCTGAGCCAGTTGGAGAAATGACATCATTGACGGAACCACCTTATGGACCTGGTTTCAAAGTTCGGTCAGATTTGTAATGATCTGTGATGAATGTGCAGTAACCTTGGGCTTCTTCTGTTTGGTGATTTTCATTTTCGTCAGGGGCTGTGCATGGGGGAGTGCATTTGGCATGATGGAAGCATGTCGATTCTGCCATGCA